>LGRX02008506.1:0-44140 GCA_001247695.2 Cymbomonas tetramitiformis
TGGCTTGGCACCGCCTTTCCAACAAAGCAGTCCCATGCTCACTTGCGGAGTACTCGAATAGGGCACACGATATTCATGAAGCACTCAATGCATGTAAGTTTGAATCGGGATATCCTAAAAACTGCTACGCAATCAGAAGAAGCCTCTTAGATATTTTGGTGGATGACAGAAACCTGGACAAAAACGGTTGTGAACTTTTCTCCAACCCACTAAATGCCCACCCTAGAATTCACTCGAGAAGATGCATACCCACCACAAGAATGAAAAAAGCCCTCAGGCCCTTCTGCCATCATGGGAAAATTGGCTTTGATGGTCTCGCTTGGGATGCCTACGTGGACCCGATAACAGGCATTGGCAGAATCGTTTATGGAAATCCCCCCTTTGATGGGAAAGATAAGGGCAAATCTTCGGCGGTTATGACTACCTTGGAAATGGGACATAAAGCGGCCAACACTGTCCCTGGATTTTCAGGAACATGGATCCTTCCGCTGTCTCCCAAAAACCAAAAAAGATGGTTCGATAAAGGCTTCAAACTTGTTTTCAGATTCCCGCATAACACTATCCCATTTATCCCACATGGCTATTGGACGGGTGATGACCCCTACGTTCTTCCAGGTGGTGGATGCTATAAGGATGACTTTTCGGATGTTGTTATCATAGCTATAGACAGTGCACCCAGTAATACCCAACCAGCCTTTGACTGGAGGCCAACACAGAAAAAGATTGCCAGGTGGTTCCTTAACGTCCTTCCCAAGTCCAGAGTCACGAAGAAGAGGCTAGAATACACAGGAGTCAGCCCTGATATTTGGAATGAAAATCTGAACGAAAGCGACAAGGTACTTCCCTCTTCGCTTTGCCCATGGCCCACTCAAGACCCTCCTTATCATCAGAGTGATATTGAGCCTTATTATGGTGGTCACCACGACACGACAATCACCAATGCAAATTCCAAGCCCTTCATAAGCACCGTGAAATGGCCCAAAGTTCTTACACTCATGGGATACCTCCCTCCTCTTTTTGGTACTGTCCTCAACACGATAGGTGTTCCCCGTGGTAAGATTAAACCACTCCTTAAAAAACTTTCAAGAATTTGTAGGCAACACACCAAAAATAGGCGAGACGTGTTTCTGTTAAACACCACCACCACCTTAAACACTGACCCGCATACAGTTGACATCTCGAGCAATGAACCCATGACAGAAACAGAGGCCGTGCAACAGTCAAACGATTTTCTTCAAACCCTCCTGCAATAAATTTCAAAAGTCTTGCAATATAAGATGGTTCCGCGTCCCCAAGGGGAGGGGCCGTCCCCCCCCCCCTCCCCTCTCCCGCCACCCTCTCCCCGCCCACCCCCACCTTCCTCAACGTCTCCAAAACCCCCCTTAATTCTTCGACTTCCCTCCCCACCGCTCAGATTCAGCCACCCCTCCACTCACCCGGCCATGGCTGCTTCTCCATCTTCTAGAGTTTTTTATTGCCTAGCACTTAGCTTTTTCTCTAGATGTCACCCTGCTGAAAAGTGGGTTGAGCCCCTTTGTGGGCGCGCTATAGCAGAGGGAGTAGCCCCTGGTGTTTTCACTAGCCTGCTTTGCAGGAATACCGCACTCTCAGGACTTTGTCCCCTTTGCTAGCGTAAATGTTTTATTATTATTATTATTACATCCTTAAATGGATCAGGGGTCACAATAATGACAAAGTCCATGACAGAGTGGACCGTACTGCCAAAAGAGCCTCATTCAGAGGGGGTTGTTTAGACATCTCCCGCTACGACCCTGCCGAGGAACTGCCCTTCTCGTTATTCTTTTTTGAGGTCCCTATTTTAGGTGATATCCGCAGTCACATTAGAAGAATTTAACGTCTCTCACACTGTCATAATTGGGGAAATCTACAGTCTCAAGGGAAGTACTTGAGGATGCTCAACGAGAATAACACCACCCCCACTAAAGACATTTCCAAAATAACACCGAAATAAGCTTTCACTGCTTCTAGAAGCAGAGAACTCCTGGGTCTCCAAGCCTCTCCAGCACGGTTATTTAAACTGGGGAAAATTGTAACTGAAAACTGCCCCTACTGCCAACAGAATACAAAATGCACCTTCGAACACATCCAACTTGAATGCTCAGGACATGATAATAGTTTGTATAGTCTTAGAACAACCCAGGATGTCGAACTAAGGAAAATCATTGCTGAAGAAATCTCAGAAAAGCCCAAACTACTAAACCCTGGAAAAGGTACCACATACATCAAAACACAGCCATCGAAACTTTTTCCACTTGCTGACCTAAGACAGGAAATGAATGAGGAATTATACTTACACGCTCTCCCGGAAGCTAGCATGTACCGACCATCAAGTTCAAAAAAGAATACCGTTGCTGTGACCGCTAAACCCGAAGTGGACCATGTCACGGGAACAATTAAATATCCCGAACTCCAATATGTCCAAAAGAAAGAGTTTTGGAAACTTTTGGCCTGGCACCGCCTTTCCAACAAAGCAGTCCCATGCTCACTTGCGGAGTACTCGAATAGGGCACACGATATTCATGAAGCACTACTCAATGCATGTAAGTTTGAATCGGGAGACCCTAAAAACTGCTACGCGATCAGAAGAAGCCTCTTAGATATTTTGGTGGATGACAGAAACCTGGACAAAAACGGTTGTGAACTTTTCTCCAACCCACTAAATGCCCACCCTAGAATTCACTCGAGAAGATGCATACCCACCACAAGAATGAAAAAAGCCCTCAGGCCCTTCTGCCACCATGGGAAAATTGGCTTTGATGGTCTCGCTTGGGATGCCTACGTGGACCCGATAACAGGCATTGGCAGAATCGTTTATGGAAATCCCCCCTTTGATGGGAAAGATAAGGGCAAATCTTCGGCGGTTATGACTACCTTGGAAATGGGACATAAAGCGGCCAACACTGTCCCTGGATTTTCAGGAACGTGGATCCTTCCGCTCTCCGGCTCCCAAAAACCAAAAAAGATGGTTCGATAAAGGCTTCAAACTTGTTTTCAGATTCCCGCATAACACTATCCCATTTATCCCACATGGCTATTGGACGGGTGATGACCCCTACGTTCTTCCAGGTGGTGGATGCTATAAGGATGACTTTTCGGATGTTGTTATCATAGCTATAGACAGTGCACCCAGTAATACCCAACCAGCCTTTGACTGGAGGCCAACACAGAAAAAGATTGCCAGGTGGTTCCTTAACGTCCTTCCCAAGTCCAGAGTCACGAAGAAGAGGCTAGAATACACAGGAGTCAGCCCTGATATTTGGAATGAAAATCTGAACGAAAGCGACAAGGTACTTCCCTCTTCGCTTTGCCCATGGCCCACTCAAGACCCTCCTTATCATCAGAGTGATATTGAGCCCTATTATGGTGGTCACCACGACAGGACAATCACCAATGCAAATTCCAAGCCCTTCATAAGCACCGTGAAATGGCCCAAAGTTCTTACACTCATGGGATACCTCCCTCCTCTTTTTGGTACTGTCCTCAACACGATAGTTGTTCCCCGTGGTAGGGGATCAACGCAAGACAAGTCGGGATCATCCGGGTCGTATGTGTACACCACCTTTGCGGTATTGTCCGGCCCGTACTTCGAGTTTAGCTTGGCAAACCGTTTTGTCGTCGCTTGGTTAAATTCAGGGAACCACTTTCCTTTCACAAGAATGTACTCTTTCGCGGCCAAGTCGACCTTGTAGATGCTATCTACCATGGCGTACCTGCGAGTTGGAGCCACAATACTCTATAGTAAGAATCCCCGAAGACGTCGAGAAGACACACAGAAGACATTCGGTACATATTCTGCGCACATTTACCAAAACGTAATGCACGGACGCACCGGTCAGTCTCGATTTCCTCGCCTTTGATGTTTTCTCCAGAGAAAAAGGCTCGGAAGTAACGTTGACAAGTTTTCTTCGTCTTGTCCTGAGCTGCCGTGCGATAGCAAACTCCTCGAACCACGACCGAGCCGAAAGATTGACACACGCGAGGAGGCCCTTCGACGAGTGCCGCTTCATTCTCCGTGAATGGTCTCCCCAGCCAGACCTTGGGGTCGCTACCGTGCATATGCAGCGGCACATCCATCAGGCGAGACGCTCCGGCTCGTGCGCCAATACGTATCCGAACCATATGGTTTTCCCTGCGAATGTATACGTGCACAATGTCAGGACATGTATTTACCGAAGACGTGTGGAAGATGCCTAGAAGATATATGAAACGTCTTCCAGGCACCTTATGGGTTTCATTTTCTTACTTACCTCTTGCAGTAGGTGACGTAGTCGTCGATTTTTGCCTTCAACTTGCGGTATTGGGGCACGTTGCCATGCATCCACAGCTCCAGCGCTTTCGTTTCGTCAGCGCGGGAGAGTACATGGCGCTTGCCTTGTGTTCCCAAAACCACGGTGTTCGGCGCCCTCAACGGTGCGGTGGCCAAGAACGGGAGCACGGGTGGCCGGGTGGGATTGGTGGTTGCCTCCCGCCGGCGACGAAGTACCAAGATTAACCCTCGCACCACATGTACCATCCGGTACCGCCCGAAGCCTTGCATAACACTCTGAACCGGATATGCATTGTTCTTCACCCACCTTCGAATCTTCCCGTTGAATGATTCGAACACGTACATCCATGTCCCCCGTATTGGACCATACATGAGGAGTTGGTCGGGGAAGTGGGAAAGCAAATGCGTGTTGATGACCAGCCAGTCAGGTGAGCCATCGCGCTCGAGTGACTTGAAGAACTCATCCACCAGATTTTGAAGCTTGGGAACATCCTGCAAAATCACCAAATAAAAGGTAATTAAGGAAGACGTTTGGAATGTACTCGGAACGTATTCGGGATGTCTTCCAGATGTCTTCCGTACCTTACAGTCTACAAGCTCCGAAGTGAGCTCTCTCGATATGACCGTCAACTGCCCGATCAAGTCTTCAAGCATGTTTTTCGAGTAGCCCTCGTCTCTATCCCAAGACGCTAGCACGCTCATGATGCCCGCTTGTAGCATTTTCAACGCCTCGTGACACTTGAGCGTCTTCGGTCCGGTGTTCGTGCCGTTCGGACGCAGCATCTTCTTATGGCCTTGCCCCCATTTGACCATTTGTGATGGCCATTTGTGATTAATTAGCAATAATCAAAATTGTTGCATTTGTTGAAATTGAAGGGAAAATGCGAAAGTGCAATTTTACATATGTCATTTTGCTCTACGTTAGATTTCCAAATTTTCAATCTCAGCTAATTTTGATCTACGTTAGTTTTCTGATTTCAGTTTTTGGAATGCTTGATTTCAGATTTTTTACATTTGTCATTTTGCTCTACGTTAGATTTCCGATTTTCAATTTTGGCTAATTTGGCTCTATGTTGGATGTCAGTTTTCAGTTTTTGGAATGCTCCATTTCAGACTTTTGCATTTGTCATTTTGCTCTATGTTAGATTTTCCAAATTTCAATTTTGGCTGATTTTGCTCTACGTTAGATTTCAGGTTTCAGTTTTTTGAATGCTTGATTTCAGATTTTACAAACCAATTTCAGATTTTTATATGTGTCATTTTGCTCCACATTAGATTTCCGATTTTCAGTTTTGGCTGATTTTGCTCTACGGTGGATTTCAGATTTCAGTTTTGGAATGCTTGATTTCAGATTCTGCTATTGTCATTTTGCTCTACGTTAGATTTCCAAATTTCATCGGTCGATATGCAGCCGATATATCAGCCGATATGCACCCTATATATCAGCCGATATGCATCCCATACATCAGCCCATATATCAACCGATATGCACCCTATATACCAGCCGATATATCAGCCGATATGTAGCCCATATATCAGCCGATATGCAGCCCATATATCAGAAGAGTTGCGGAAGACACTCAGAAGACGTTCAGAAGGCGCGCGGAAGACATGCAGAAGACATCTCCCCGACATTTAGCACCCGGCGTAAAGTCTTCCGTCTTGGGATGGCGACACCGTAGACAACCAATCGTGCACCGCTGCCATCTTCCCCTTCAAGACCTCCGGCTTGGATTGACGGAAGACCTCCGCCGCGGATTCGGGGGGGGGGTTAGTGAGCATCGCTCGTTTGAAGGACGACATTTTGGTCTTTGGGGGCGCTTCCCCCTTTTGGAGATGCGCGGCACGTTTACTTGCCATTCTATCTCCTATACAAAGGACACTTGGCCAAGGTAGTGCGGAGGGCATCCTGAAGACAAACACTCAGAAGACGTTCAGAAGTCACTCAGAAGACACGCGGAAGACATCTCCCGACATCTTCCGGACGTCTTCTTGACTGTGCTTGCGGAAGATACCCCAGATACCTTCTGTACATCTTCCAGACATCTTCGGGGAATATATGTCTTGCTGAACCCAGAAGAGGTGCGGAAGACACGCGGAAGACACGCAGAAGACACGCGGAAGACATTTCCTGACATCTTCCGGACGTCTTCTTGACTGTGCTTTGCGGAAGATACCCCAGATATCTTCTGTACATCTTCCGGGATGTCTTTGAGGAAGACATGTCTTCTGGAAATCTGAAACTTGTAGAAGTTCCACCGAACGTCTTAACACCCCTCTTCGGGGCGTCTTCCTCATTTTTTTGAGGATCTTCTACGCGTCTTCTAATGTCTACCTAATGTCTTAGCGCTACTGCCTACGTTCGGTGGAACTTCTACAAGTTTCAGATTTCCAGAAGACATGTCTTCCTCAAAGACATCTCTGGAGGGTAACAAGATGCACAGAAGATATCTGGGGTATCTTCCGAATGTTTTTTTGGGTTTTTTTTTGTATTTTTTGAAAAAAAACTATAAAAAATCGCGAAAAAACAAAAAAAACATATAAGGTGCGCAATATTGGGCAAAACCGTACTGTGAAGGTAGAATTGCAAAAAAACAAGTGGTTTGTTCGGGAGAGGGTCAAACGTACCAAGTTACTAAGTTAAAACGGCCGCCTAATTTGGTAGAAGAAACTGCTCTTGTTTTAGAGCACCATCGCTCCTAGCAACGGTCGAAGAGTCGATCACGCGCGCAGTGAGTCGCGTGAGACGTGATGACTGCACGATACCGCGGATAGCAAACCCGGAAAATCTGCCAGCGCTGCGCTGCGCTGGTGTGGCGCTGGCGTGTGGTCGCGGTCGTGGTCAGGCGTCATCGTCATGCTCATCGTCAGCTAGCATTAGCATCGCATCGCTTCGCATCGCATCGTCAGGCCCAGCGCAGGGGAGTGAGCACGAGCACCGCACCGCACATCGACATGACCGTTCGAGTTTGAATTTAATTTAACGTTGAAGTGAAATTTGCATCTACCACTTTTACACCTGCATCCAACTCAATTCCACCGCAGCCTCGTTTTCCGCGGACTGCTGCTGGGTGAAGTGGTCCTTTTGAAATAGTTCGTCTAACAGAAAAACGTTGCACACCGCAATACTTCAATAGTGATTGCGGGTGCTTTTCGTGCCTTGATTTTTTTACGCGCACTTCGGCGTGCTTAGCGTCTAATTGAGGTGTGAACGAGACATGTGTTCTCGCTCGTCCTTTGGACGAGATGATGTTGGTTCGATTCCAACTCACACCACTAGGCCTTTTTGTTTTCCTTCGGTAATCTTGTATTTCGTCTCGTACTATTTTTGCGCTTTACTAACCTTTGGTTTTGCGTTGCGCTTTGTTTTTCAGATCGGCTGAAAATGACCTAGTCCAAAAGGTAAATTTTCAGCCCAACCTCAACACCACAAGTAGAGGTATTTGCTCTATCATCCCCTAGTGTCACACCTAGAAAATACTGCCTTTATGCGTTGTGTTTTTCCGCTTTACTAACCTTTGGTTTTGAGTTGCGCTTTGTTTTTCAGATCGGCTGAAAATGAGCAAGTGGGAAAAGCGCATTTTCAGCCCATCGCCCACAACTAGAAGAGTAAAGGTACTTACCTTACCCTTCCTAGGAATTTGTGCTTGTATTCATTGTGTGTTTTCACTCTACTAAGTGTTGGTATTTTGGTGTGCGTTGTTTTTCAGATCGGTTAAAAACGAGCGAGTGGAAAACCCATGTTTTTGCGTGGTCCAAGACCTATGCCATGTGTGCATGTTAGTTGAACATCGTTTCTAGGTAATTAGACTAGTTGTTTAGAACATGAATGTGAAGTAGTTCTAGACACTTAGCTAGTTAGGATAATAATATGCGTGGCCCTCCTTATGATTAGATTCTCGATTGAAAAGTAATATTGTTAAAAGCAATTTTAGTCTCCAAAGCATCTTAGCCTTCCACACAAACAAATCATCTCTTGTCGTGTATCAAACATTGAGAATATGTTTGTTAAGGATGGCGAGAAGTGTATTATGCCATACATCTTGTTTGCACTCATCCTTCTTGCAAACTTATTTCAGCCTAAAAATATTCCTCGCGAATGCGTATACGAATGTTGAAATTTATTAGACATGCAGAAGGCATTCAGAAGATATCTTCTGAACGTCTTCTGCATGACTTCTGTACATCTTCTGAATTCCGGAAGATGTCTTCTAGACGTCTTCTGGGTTCCAGAAGATATCTAGAAGACATCCAGAAGACGTCTTCTACGCGTCTTCTAATGTCTACCATCTTCTGAGTTTCAGAAGACGTCCAGAAGATCTTCGGGGAAGATGTACAGAAGACACCCAAAAGATATCAAGAAGACGTCTTCCGGGATTCAGAAGACATGTAGAAGACATGCAGAAGACGTCCAGAAGATAACTTCTAGATGTCTTCCCCGAAGATCTTCTGCACGTCTTCTGGAAACCAGAAGATGGTAGACATTAGAAGACGCGCCGAAGACGTCTTCTGGATGTCTTCTGGATGTCTTCTGGACCCAGAAGACGTCCAGAAGACGTCTCAGAAGACGTTCAGAAGACGTTCAGAAGACGCGTCTTCTGATTTCCCCAGAATGTAGGGTCTAGAAGATTCACCTGTGAGAAAGTCAGAAAGAGTACCCCTGTACAACTGAGATTTTTTTTAGCATTTTGCTGGCTGCTAACATAAACATCTCACTTCCCTTTGTGCATAACTCTGTGGATTCTAATTCTGCTTACTACACCAAGCAAGCTCAGGCTGTCATCCTTGTTTGCATCTTTCTTAATAGGCCCCTTGCTTTTCCTCTGCAATCTTGGTTTCAGCTGGTAGCTCTCTCTCATATAATTTCTTGCTCGCATAAGAACTTACAAATATGTTCACTTCAAGCAAAGTCCATCTGTAATACAGATAGCTCAGAATAATCCAGTAGCTCACTTTTTGTTGGAAGAGCCTGGCGGTACGTCACGAGTCAGCTCACGAGTCAGTTAGATAACTTAAGCCTACTTTTCAACCGATATAGCCTGTCTGTCAGCGACTCAAATATATACACAGAAGTCACTAAACAAGTTGTTAACTTAACTAGTTTCTTTGACAACAATAAATGCTGGTTCGTTAGTGTGACAAAACAGCCCGTTATCATAATATACACTTCTGAAAACTTAAGAAGACAGTCCTTAATGTCTATTGGGCTCAAGGTGGGGTAACCCACCGTAAGAACGCCTTACGGTGGGTTAACCATAGCGTAGTTTGTTAACACCATAATGCACATCGAATGGTCTCAAATATGGTCGATCATATGTGATTTCACAACTAGACATTCATGTTTAGCTGGACAAAGCCGAATGACATGTACTTGTGATCGGATATATCCGCGGTATCCATCCCAATATACCTCCGATGGCACGTTCGGTGCCGTGATCCCAAATGCACACAAATGTGGCCCGATTTCTACGTTTCATCCACGATGCCAATGTGCGCATGGGTGTATTTCGTGAAGTTTGATCTATGTTTACCACCTTGTATCAATACTTCGCGAGAAACATGCATATATATCCCCGTATAGACAAAATATCATCATTTTTGCCCTTAAGTATGGAAAAACATTGAAATTGCAAATGTTTTTTTTTCTCTTAAGTTACTTGTGTAGAGTGATATATTCGATATATCGAATGGCGCCAAGTATAAGAAACATTTGTTATGGGCCATAGTTCATGAAATTATTGTGATAGGTACATTCCGAATGTGACGGGCATGTTCAAAATCTACCCAAAGATGAAATAATTGGGTAACCCACCGTAAGGATTTGAGGTGTTTTTTCGCTTGACCCCTTGGTATTAGCACGTATATTAGACGCATCTATACAGTATGTAAAGTACTTTTTTCAAGTCCACGCACTAATATAACCCCCAAGGTGTGTCGAAAAGCATGGGTTTGCCCAAGTTGGCACAATATGCTAGCTCTAACGATGCGGTTTTCGAATGTCTTTTACGGTGGGCAAACCCACCGTAAGGTGCGCCCAATAGACATTAAACCGAACGCGGCAGTCTGTGAACTTAAGACAACAATATGACAACTTAACCCACATATTTGCTAACTTAACACGGCAGACGGATAACATATACCGATACGGCAATGCAAGCACTAGAAATAGTTATCATAAAGTCCGTATAACTTACCCGATGCGGTCCGTTAACTTAACACAATATATATACCAAATATTAATGCTGCAACTGGATAACTTAACACGGCTCTTAGTAAACTTAACTGAAACTACACAAGACCATATGCGGATAACCGATAACAAAGCAGGTAACATAACACAAGTGATACGGTACACAGATAACCTAAAACAGTATACGGTAAGTGTAATAACTTCGATACGGCACCCAAATAACCTCAAGCGGGTTTCTAGTAACTTAAACAAACTTATAGGCGACCCGATGAGGTCAGCTACTAACCCTAAGCGGTCTATGGTAAACTTATCGCGGCTTCCGAATAACTTGAAATGGAATGCATTTAACCTCAAAATACGGGCTGCTAACTTAACACAATATATGTATCAAATACCTATAAGGCACCTAAATAAATTTCCGTTTATGATAAACTTATCGCGGGCCTCAAATACCTCAGAACGGAAAGCAGTTAACCCTAAAAGGACTGATAAAAACTTGTTACGCTCTTCGGATAATCAAACTTTGAGTTCAATAAACTCGATGCGGCATACGGTTAACTCAAATGCGGTTAAATGGAGAGATTAACTGACAAAGACATAAGCGGCAGCATAATTATGACATATTACATAATGCGGCATATTTTGAGATGTGAGAAAAATTATTTTAAAAAACGAGCGGAACTACAAGCAACTACTCATGGGACCTTTATTATGCTCTTCCACCTGATGACGGGACTGAGCAAAATGAAGCTAAACTCTATACAATATTTCCCGGGACCCAGAGTTATCATAAACCTAGCCCACAAAAGAACAAAGGCCTGCAAAAGGATAAGTAAGAACGCCTTAAAGTACATGTGTGCCAGGGAACACTAGCCATGCCAAGCCATTCGATTGGCATATTGTATTTACGCGTACTGGGGCAGCGAAATGGCAATGGGCTCGGAAGGGGACTCCTGAGCCATTGACTTCGTACTATGGGGAGCGAAAGCCTGGGCTCGATTATAGCTGGCAGCATATTATCGTCCACCCCTCTGGTGCGCTACGCCGCTGGGAGCGTAATAGGAGCGGCGGCTGGTTTCTGGAAGACGCCACTATAGTGAAGGCGCCGGTAGCGCCATTCTCATTTCCGCTCAGCGTTGGGTACAATCAGACGAGTGTGAAACGTGACGATGATGACTATCGTGGAATTCCATACACGGGGCGTAAGGCTGTACAATCGACGCCTACGAACAGTGACGATTCGGGTACAGGCGCTGTGACCTGGAGCAATGAGAAGCTACCAGATTCGGATGACCCTGATGACGCGAGTGTCATAGACAGTAAGGAGAAGCTACCCGATTCGGATGACAAGGATGACGCGGGTGTCACAGACAGTAAGCATGACATGGATACTGCCAGTCCGAAATGGGATCCTGCCTCGCCTGAATATGATGACACCGAGGATGACGTCAGCGAGTTCGATGACTTGGTAGCTGACGATGCTGAAGAACAAGCTGAAGCTCGAAAGTTGAAGAGACTGGGACTGCAGTTGATCATGGATGATAAGGGTGAACTTATCTGGGTGCCAAAGGGCATTTCCCCGGTACCTGGTCCTTTTTGTCGCACCACTGGTCATTTTTGTCGCTGTCGCAGAATATTCTTTTGTCGCGAGACCACCGAACAGAATCTTCTCAAAAAACAGTGAATTCTGTTCGTTCCCTTAAAGGGGTAAAGAAGGTTTTCAGAAAATAAATGGAGACATGAATACGACATCGTCGTTCGAACAGTGTCAAGGTGCCCCAAAAATTTTCGTCATCCAAAATTTTAAACTTCAGGTTGTCGCAACTGTCTGTCGACCGACGGATCGGACCTTCGACCGACCGCTAGATCGGTCAAAATGAAATCTGACTCGGAAACCGAATCTAATTTTTGTCGCAGGCATGTAGAAGATACAGCAGCCCTCCCTCGACTGTTTGTCGACCGAACGATCGAACCGTCGACCGACCACTCGATCATAAAAAAAATGAAATCCGCATCGGAAACCGAATCGAGTTTGTCGCATGGATGTCGAAGATACAGCAGCCCTCCAGTCGACTGTTTGTCGACCGAACGATCGAACCGCCGACAAACCGCACGATCAGTAAATTCACAGAAATCCGCTCGATCGATCGGAAATCTGCATCGGAAATCAAATCGCGGGGCTGTCACAAGAAGTGTCACAAGACCGTCGCAAGCATCTCGGATGTAGAAGATCCAGTGTCACAGCAGCCCTCCAGTCGACTGTTTTTCGACTGCGTCACAGTCCGCGTCACGGCCACCAGAAAATTCGGATGCCAATTGGTCACAATATTGATGATCTGCCACGTCACTGTGACACCCCCGGGGATACTGTACTCACTCGATCCTGAGATAGGAGCGTCACATCTTGAACAACTATCCTTTCCGCGGGCGTCAACATATTATTCTCAGGCGCCGACACCGACCAACCCCTGCATACTTCTGTGTTTTGTTGTTTTCTGACTAGTATTCGTTGTTGTTTCCTTCAGTACTGTTTGCTATTTTATTTTTCGGTTTTCCGCCGGGATTGATTGGAGCTCTGGGCAATCTGCCCGTGAGGTTCGGCATTTTTGCAGGTTAGCGTGCTGTTTTCTGCAGGATCTCGTGCGTTGTTGGCGACTCGCATGCTCATTCGTTTTAACATTGGGAGTGCTTGGAGCCCGTTAGGCGTTTTGCCCTCCTGGTTGGGTTCGATTCCCAACACCTCTGCTGACTAGCGCGCTGTTTTTTGCAGGATAGCATGCGTTTCGTTTCGGCGACAGCAGTGCTGCTGTTGCAGGACAGCACGCTCATTCGACAATAGCAGTTCTTTCGTTAGTTTTGGGAATGCTTGGAGCCCGTTGCGCATCTTGGCCTTCGGGTTGGGTTCGATTCCCAACATTTCTGCTGACTAGCGTGCTGTTTTTTGCAGGATCTCGTGCGTCATCGTGTCGTTTTATCCTGTCTTCCGTTTGTTATTTTCATTCTTCACGTCTGTCTGCTAGTTGCAAGTATGGTTTAGTCACCGGCGTTGATGATTCATTATTTATTCTGTGACTGACTCCGCAGATTTCGACTTCTGCAGGAACTCGTATTCGGTGTAGTACGCGGAGCTTTCGGCCGAGATCGAAGACGAGCGGCCTACAAAGGCGTAATAGATTTACAACTAGCTTTCGTTTTGTAATTGTCGCAACTCGAGTCTTAGTAAAAGCAACGTAAGTATTGTAATATTAGAACATTTGTATCGGCATCATGCATTTCGCTTGCTGTGTGCATGCTCTATTCATGCTGTGTGTACATCCGAGGATGTTTTTCGTAGGGTTGTTATTATTAGTTAACGAATATAACCGTTGCGTCGGCTGTGTGTTTGCCCACTGGTTTGTTTTGTTAAAATTTTACATTTTACAATAAATTTCTGCGACAATAATGACCATTTTATCATTTTTGTCGCAGCCTGCGACAAAAAGGACCTATTGGTCATTTTTGTCGCAGCCTGAGACAAAGGAATATTCTTGCGACAGCGACAAAAATGACCATCGGTGCGACAAAAATGACCCGCTACCCACTTCCCCGACCTCACCCGTTCAGCCAGAGGATCAGCCTATCACCGAGCAGAAGTCTGAGGCCATATCTGAGGATACCCCAGCCTCTGTGGTGGAGACTGTTCAAGTACCATCGAAGGAACCAGCTGGGGTGTCCGAAGAGACGAAGAGGCAACCCATGAAATATCCTGCCTGTTGGACTGCTGAGTACATAACTCATTTGAAATGCACCTTAAGCAGTGACAGTGATGACGAATAAGTACTTGACGTGGCTCCTCGTAGGAAGAAGGCAAAGACCAGCAAGGGGCAATGAAATCAACTGTCTTGATTAGGATTGTCCAAATGCAGATTCTCTGATTAGGATTTGTATAGGTGGCAGATGATGATATGCTAGCCGACATGGGACAGATCGATTAGAGATATGAACTGCGCGCCTTGAAAGTATAAGACTTGAATTCTGCCCATTTGGAGGTGTTCTAACTTGAAGTAACTATTTGGAGGAGCTGTTGCTCAACCTGTTAATTTACTGGTCAATCTTTCCTGCCATAAAGATATTGCAATTGCTTGAATTGTAGCCTTGTTCAACTGTTTATCTAGAACATTGCAATTTTGTACACTGCAAAATTGCCGAAAACGGACCTGTGCCCCAAGATTTGAAGCAGAATTTACCTCTGACTGACCCTTGAGCTCCGGCTCGGATACAGTCAAGTGCTCAAGAAGGCTTCACTTGGAAGTGGTATTGCTCTGCGCCTTTTTGCCCCCTGCCTTTCACCCTGCATGCAGACAGTCGCTTTTCCAAAACTGTTATGCTGCAAACTGGTCAGAAAGTGGGAAAAGAAGCCGCCAGCAAGTCAAATTTACCGGGATTAACAACCAGATTGACCCGAACCGAGAGTGAAAAGTGGACCATTGGCCAGATTGAGAAAAGAGGACCTCGGAGACAGTTTTAACGTAGACAAAAAAATTCCTGAAGTTTCTTGATGGTTTTTTTTTCGTTTGGAACCTGGCCCCGACACCTGGGTCCTCACGGATCTCTACATTTTAAATTGGGATGGCCAACCGTCACGACAGAGCAAAATTAGACAAATTTGAGCCCATCAGACTACATAGGAGAAAACTGAAGCCCAGAAGAATAGTTTTCTATTTTTTTTTTAATATTCTTTGAAGGAAAAAAATAGTCTCCAACACTGAGAACGGGCCAATTAGTCTGGATTGCTTCGGGATGGCCGCCAAGAATTTACCCAAATTGCCGATTGTCACTCAATTTTTGAAATTTGACCACCAGAAACAGCATTGCACTCTGGAAAGCATATTTCTTTGTTCACCACGACTTCCACTGCTACGATGAAATGTTTTTCTGAGTGTTCTGGGGGAATTTGCCCAAATCGGACAGATTGACTTCCTCAACGGTCAGATTTCCACTTTTCAACACTCAATTTCAACATGATGCAAAACGCCAACACTGGGCGCTCACCTCCAACCTCGCCTACGTCGACTCCCAGGCGTACGAGAGGACGACAGGCCAGTCAGCGCAGCACGAGAGGCGCTGCAGCCACTGGAGCCGCTGGCAAGGGGGCGAAGGGCACCTACAAGGCGCCCTCTCCGGGTCAGCCGCCGCAGGCTGCGACAGCAGCAGGTGAGCCAAGCTTCCAGATACCCAAAAAGAAGTCGACCTTGTCAGCTGCTGCACCTGAGTTCCTCAGCACGACTCCTCTGGCTCTGGCTTCTGGAACGGCTTGTGTGACCCCTCCCATGGAGGAGGCTGTAACGGTACCTAAGCAGCGCCCTAATCCGCCCCTGCGTCATGCAAGAGCGGCGTCACCACGGGTGCTGACTGTTGACACCCCTGGTGCAGGGCGGAACATGAGGGCGACTCCCCAGCGGTATGTCAACGTGACCACCCCTTCCTCTGGCATTCTGCGACTGCCTGGAAGCAAGGAGTAGTATCGAAGTTATTTTCCGATATTGATACTATTTCGATATCTCACAAAAGTTATCAACCAATATTCGATATCAACCTTTTTTTATCAATCAATATCCGATATTTCGAAACTGAGTATCGATCAATATTTGATATTTACAATCTTATTATCAACCAATTTCGATATCAAGAGTATGCATATCGATCAATATTTGATATTCCAATTTTCTCCGATATATCAAAATATTGATATATCAATAATCAAGGCACTGAACCACACGAACAGCCAATTTCTTGCATTTTACAATAATATATGAAAATGCACAAGGCGTGGCCATAAGTCACGTGTGCCCTAGTCTTCTACATTCATGGCAGCCATGATAGAATGCTGAATGGTACCTTCTGACAGGTTTTTCCTAAGATCTGAGTGCATGAATGATACTTTTGAGAATGCTCTCTCTATCTACACAAGCGGTGGATGCTGGAACTGCAAGAAACTGCCGGGCCATCTTGGCCAAATTCGGAAGCTTGCTAGCGTGAAGCTTCCACCAAGTGAGCACACACGTGTCTTGCTGTGCATCAGGGTATGCTAAATACTGATTAAGTTCATCTATTGCCTCTGATCTACCGTCATCCACACCAACCACGATGTCATGGCCGGGCAAATTCGTTAACTCCTATGCTGGTATTTACCCCGGAAACGGGGTAAGATTAATTGACATATTCCTTGAATTTTAGCCCCATAATACCCCTCTAGGGACCCCCAATGGCCTTGGTGGGTATGTCGAATGGACCGCATGAGAACCACCGCCAAATATATGCATGTAGGGTCTTTCAGCGAAAACAATGGTATGACAAAGTTCGAATGGTATGTCGACCAAAGAGGTAATGAAACCCATGCTAGCATAGGAGTTAAGGGCTCCCAAGTATTAGAGCTCTCTTCAAAGCCCTTCCATTTTATCAAGAATTGTGCGATGCCATAACTGCTGCGCTCAGCGAGGACTGCCTCTACCTCGTACTCTGTGTCGTCACTGCTGGCTGCATCGAAATGATTCTGTGGGGTGCGTTTCACTGCTCCTTTCCCTTTGGGCACGAGTTCTTCCGTGGTTCTCTGGCCATGACGGGGGCGTTTTCCTCTGCCGCGCATGGTCTCTGCGTCTACCTCCTACGCGCTCGCGTCACAGTCACAATGGCAAGTGGTGCAAGTCTAGAGCTAGTGTTATGGAAATGTTTATGTTGACGTTAAAATTCTGGGAACGGGCGATACACCCCAAGAGCCCAGACCCCACCAAGGCCACCACCAGGCACCAACCCGACGAATAGGAAGTCCGATTTCTTGCCCTCTATGATCAATAAATTAATCTTAGGCATGCGAGGGGTCACTCTTATGAATCACTCGCCAATGTATGCCCGCCTATCTGGCTTCAAAGATCGACTTTCCGAAAAAATGCTGATATTTATTGATCGATATATCGATATCGAATTTTGTAATCGATATTCGAATACCATATCGCATATTGATCGATATCGATATTTTCGGATTCGATATCAATCAATATTCAATATCTATCCACACGGTATCAATCAATATTTGATATGTTGCCTCTTGCGATCAATCAATATTCAATATTTCGATATGTAATAAAATGCATATCAATCAATATCGATATTTCGATATATTGATATATCGAAAATGTTGAATATCGATACTACTCCTTGCCTGGAAGCCGCGACATGAGCCCTCCACCTCCGCGCCAGCGAAGCCCGCCTCAGACTCGAGACCGGACCCCGCCACCGCCGCGCCGAAGGAGCCCACCGCGGACGCGCGACATGAGTCCTCCAGCTCCAAGACAGCGCAGTCCTTTGCCATCCTACAGGACTCCACACACTTGGTCTGGAGCCACGGTGATGACCTCCCCGCACGGCCAGCTGCCCACGCCTTTCAGCGAGAACGCGCTGCAGGCTGAGTCTGCTTCTAACTTGAAGTAACTATTTGGAGGAGCTGTTGCTCAACCTGTTAATTTACTGGTCAATCTTTCCTGCCATAAAGATATTGCAATTGCTTGAATTGTAGCCTTGTTCAACATGATCCAAAACCCCAAAATGTTATGGCATTGGGAGAGGGCCCAGACCAAAAATACAGAGAAACTAAAAATGAACTCACCTTTAAGTATAACTCGACACAAAGTTTACCGCAAGAAGGCAAGCAAAAACAAACAACATAATGTGTCAGAACCCGAACAGATTTTAAGCGGTGGAGCAAGCACCGAAGATAATACGGTGGATGGAAATAAAATGGACACGGAATCAATTCACTCAGAAAAGGGGTGGTTAACCCTTAAGCCGGTGGTTAGAATTCGAGGGTTTTCTATATGTGTTGTGAGAATGGATTTTTGCGATGTATGCTTAGTCACTAAATGCCCGTTTGCTTTACCAATTATTGCATACCTATATTACCAACTATTTGCGACACTACATGTCGATATATGTCGAATATATCCACTCTTATATGCGCACATGGTTAGAATGTTTTCGATTTTACAGGCACGATTTAATTTCATCGTCATTGTTGACGACATCTGCTCGACATATTTTTGCACAATTTTGGAATTAAATCATCGACCTTGATGATACGTTCCAAGGATGATTCACTTGCACCGATGTGCGTTCATCTGCCTATTGTTTTCTGTGGATTTATGCCAAAAAAAACACTAGAAATACATATATTTCACAATGCTTTCCATACTTAAGGAATGTATTCCATACTTAAGGGACACGTGTGGTGATCTTTGCGATACTATGGGTCATATTCCATGATGATAACCACCAATCACTTGCATAATGATCGGGACATGGCCCATGATGCAACGCGGGCTTGTAGATGAGCCGTAGGTAAGTATAACGTTGCAGTTTAGGCGCGTTTTGTATGGTTTGCAAGATAAAATTACGCAAAAAACGTACAAATGTGCAACTGATTCGCGACAAATATGCGGGTACGTGCGATATATATTATGCATACGTGCCCTGCACAAGTACGCTACGCTTACATATGCACACAACGGTGTACGTGCAAATACCCAGTGCACAAATCATGCAAGGTATGCAACCGCAATTGCCCAAGCAGCATATACTTTGCCATCGCTTTTGGGTCAGATCTGACCCAGATACCGGCTTAAGGGTTAAATGCAACCCATGTCGGTGATGCAATGAGAACTCGGGACCCTAGTACTATTGCCCCAATGGATCTCACAGACATGATGCTTAAGATGACAATGGTGGACCAAAATCTCACACAACTCATTATCAGCAGACTCATGAAATATGGCCACACACAAATAGGCATGTGTGACAATATACATTGGCGACTCTTTATGATCCGTCTAACATTATCTGGGAAAATTGAAGCTTACATATATGACCCCTTAGGAAACAAAGCGGAAAGAGAAATCATTGATATGATTATGGCAGGACTCAGAATCTGGCTGGAAAATCTCTAAGTCACCACAGAGTATAAGGAATCTACAATTACCATTAGCAAGGATACATTCCAAACAGATACATACAACTGTGGCACATGGGTAGCAAAAACTGCATTCAGATGGGCTCAATGGAATAGAGGCCTTCATCAGACCTCATTTTTTGAGTACCTAAGATATGACCTGTGCAGCGGGGAGCAGGGTGACATAGCCATGCAAAAGGTAATACACAGATACCGATTAGAAATCAGGAAAGAAATAGGGTTGCTGGCCAAGAATACCCGCAGCACACTGGAGCTCAAAAACTTGGAGCTTGCTGGAAATGACGCTGCAATCAGCGGCCCAAATATGACTTCACCTTCCCACCATATCCTCACACGTAGAGGTGCCACACCTAAAAAGCAGATAGAAACTCTGATAGAAACTTTTAGACTGGAATGGAAGACACACACCACTAATGAAACAATTGTTTCAGAAGCCATCGAATCACATAGGAAATATCATCACACCTCGAACACGGATAACACCAATATTCAAATTCATCTTCTTGTGACTAATGAAATATGGTCAACTGCAGTCCACATCATTCCAGAAAGAAATATTATTTATTGTGATTTTGATATCCCTACCAATAAACACCAGAAAGACATTTTCACACTCCTCCCTCAAGACCTAAGTGTGCACCGCATAACCCTGAAACTGGGAGTACATCCGAACAACATGGGGGTTTTCAATTTTACACTAGCTCACAAAGCCTTTCACATCCTGCACAACACTAAATTCTTCTCGGCGGCACAATTAAACAGAGATCTACTATACGAACTTGAAAACCTAAATATTAGAATTCTACCACAAATGGGCAGAGAAGCTAGGATAACCAAACACGAAAATAACAAAGCCATTTCGACCATACGTCAATCACTAAGAACTCGCCTCCCGAAAATTGATGCACATCCAACAAAGCCAAATCCTGAAAACAAAGATTGTAAATCCACCTACACTGCTTATAATCACCTCATCTCAGGCAAAGGAAAGCTTTCTTGCGAACCCCACACATATGGATACCGCAGGAAACACTCTCATAAACAAAAGAGAATAATCCTTAAAACCAAATGCACAAACAAAATCTTTGATTGTGAGAACATCTATGACGCAGATGGCAGATGCATACTACAAAAATCAAAACACAAAAGCGCCATGAAACAGTCAGAAGAATTACGGACCGACTTACAAAGCTACAACTAGCACAACACTCTGACAATTTGATTATAATGGGTATGAATATGAGAGGCCTCCGACACCACAAAGAAGATGAAGACAGTTTGGTTAAATTAGAAACAATCTGCAATCTTTTAATTGACAGACGGGCTGATGTAATATGCATATCAGAAACCAAGGTGAATACTGATAACCTTGCATTAATTAAAACCCTAATGACACAAAAAGGAATCCAATTTCGCACATCTCATGTAAATGAAAGAGCTTCCATTGGTTCCATGATCTTATGGAATCCGAAAAGTTTACCACTATCCACCTCGGTTACCACAATTGATGGAGATGCAAAGAGATATTAGAGCAGTAATGACCAAATTTTCAGGAAATAACGGGTTTGAGCTCTACATAGCCAGCGGTTATATGAATGATGCCACACTAGTAGATGAACAAATGGAATTATATGACACACTCACTGACTGGGCAGGGAAGGCAGGAAATAATCCAAAAAAGGCCTACATAGAGATAGGTGACAAAAACTGTACTATTACCCCAAATCAGCGGGTGTCAGGTGGAATTTACATGTCATATCAAGAGCATGTTGAGAAAAATAAACATCTTTTAACTTATTTCAACAATGACAGATGTTCTCTTAATGAACTGATAATGGACCGTAACCCAAACACAGAAATTTTCACACATGTTATTTCCAAAAACTCAAAAGCAAAACTTGCCCATATCATGGCCAACACAACTATGGCAGAAATGACAGTTAAATCTGGATGGACAGAGGAAAACCCCTATATCATCTCCGACCACGGGATTGTGTGGGCTGAATTTAAGCTCCCTCAAAACGACACTAAACCTGAGATATCTACAGATACAACTCTGCCAACACCTAGATTCAATGGTGCCAAGGAAACCACACATGATGAGTACCCAGGTCACCCAATCAGAATGACAAACAAATATACGGATACAAAAAGGAAAATAAACAAAAAAGATATTGTAGGACTCCTTGAAGCAAACGGATACAGCACAAATGAACTTGTGCACGCGTGCATCAATAAAAACAAAGCAAGAGCCGCTATCAGCACCATCAAGGGTGACACCACTGATCTCGATCTCAGACGGGATAATATAGACGGCAGCCCCATAACAGTGAACAAGCTCATAGCAAAAAATGAAGAGACAGACAATATAGAACAATGTTTAAAATGGCACAACAAACCCAAAGAATGGTGGATTCACCTTAATAGCCCATGGCATGCAGCTCACTTACTCTCTAGAGGCAAGGGGATGCCAGAAGGTGGTCTCAACTTAGGCCATAACGACAAAGATAACATCTGGCATATAGGTTCGCCTTACCTACTTAACAGAAAATATGTAAATGCCTATCTCAAACGACACCTTTCATTCAGCTCACTGGAAGTTAAGAAAATCACGAAATCCAGCACAGACGATCACATGACCTGCTGGGATATCCTTCTACAACCCCATATGCCTGCTAAATTCTGGAATTTGTACGGATCTGAGATGCATTCGGAAGAAATAGACTGCACGGCTCATTTATTCCAATACACTACAGGCTGGGTGTCTTACACTGAAAGACTACATAGCACACTCGAAATGGAAAATGTCCCAGAAGCAGCTAGAAACGGCGGCACTGGCCTCAAGGAAATGCATCCTGGCGCGACATGGGATACCCTGCACAAATTGGCACATCAGGCGGCAAGTGACGCTTTTGGCACCAAGAATCTGAACATAACTGGGAGGTCTAAAAAACCATCAGCAGTATCTAATTATATATACAAATGGCTAAACACGGTACGCCGCACCATCAAATATTTGGACACAAGAACTCATGTTAGTAACATTCCAAAGCAAGCCAAAAAGGCTGCCCGCACACCACCGTTTGCCTCGCTCCAACCCAAACAAAATGAAGCAGCAGCCACATGGAGATTATACGATTGCATGAAAATTATGTAATAATCAGAAATATGCTTTTCAAAAAAGCAGAGACACAGACATTGAACGACGCAAACTTCGAGAAAAGGAGGCCCTGCAACCTCTCTTCTCAACTAACCTTTCGAGGTTTCTAGACACAGTCATGGGAAAGATGAAACCTACTGAAAAAGGTGCAGCCGCAACCCCAGGTAGTGATGGAAAGATACCCGAGACAAAATCAGAAAGACTAAACACAACACTAGATGAATACAAAAATAAAAATTATTTTCTACTAACCCGAGTGAGCCAGATGAACTCCCACAGTGGCTCACGGACATTCTCAAGGATAGCCCTAAAATCCCCGATACGGCCGCCGCAAGACTATTGACAGAAATCACGCGCAAAGAACTTCAACAAGCATACTCGGACTGTGGTATTTCTACGGCACCAGGACCCTCAGGAATGAGATACTCGCAGTGGATAAAGGGCCCGGAGAATTTTCAAGAAGTTACTGTCTCACTTTTTAACCACATCCTTATAACTGGGAGATTTCCTAAGAGTGCAAAAGCTGGAGTCATCCTTCCAATCCCTAAAAACCCCTCTGCACCATGTACCATAGATGATTTCAGACCCCTCACAATGTTGGAAACGGGTCTTAAACTATTTAATACAATAATTGCTAACCGTCTCAAAACAATACTCAACACCCACCCCATTCTCTTTCCCATTCAAGATGCCTTTCTTCCGAATAAAAACATAGATGACTCACTCCAAATTTTGAATGAAGTAATTTCGGATGCCAATAGATACGACAAAGACCTCCACGTAGTTTACCTGGACCTCAAACAAGCATTTGACAGAGCTGAATTCTGGATGAGCAATTTAGCGCTCAGAAAGTTAGGACTCCCATCACAAATAATTAACATCATCTCAGACATCACCAATGATGCCTCTAGAATGGTACTTACTGAAGAAGGCCTCACAGATGAATGGTCCCTCGAATGTGGAGTTCCTCAGGGAGAAGTTTTGAGCCCACTAAGGTTTGTAGCCATTATGGATATTCTGGCAATTTGGTTAGCAAAAAGAGCAAACGGTGCGAACCCGACAGGAACCACATATGGATACGAACTGAACTCGGAACGCCACAGACCAGACAAACCAGGAAATGATGTTATTCCTCCCTCCCAAAACCTATTAGAAAAGGACACCCCTTTAAATATCTTTGCACGGTTCTTCTGTGATGACATCATGCTCGTGGGGAAAACTAAAGACGAAGTCCAAGACATGCTAGGTATAGTTAATGAATTTATGAGCTTCATCGGTATTCCCATCAATGTTAAGAAATCCAAATACTCTTACAGAAAGCGCATCAAACCCCAGGGCAAAATGGTAACACGATATGACCTGTCCGATGATTTACTCATCTCTGGGGGTCACCTGGAGCCCAATACCAATGACTCAAGTCCTTCCATTGATGCGAAATGGATACCCCCTGAGTCACCAGATTTTCTCGATTTCTCTAACAGCAAAGAGGTAAACAGATACCTCGGAGTATGGTTTGCACTAAATGGGGAATGGGACAAACAGGCGGAAATCCTTATCGACAGACTTAAATCTACTCTCACATCCATCCAACTGCAACACATGACTCTACACCAGCTAAGATATGTTATAAATGCGGTTGTAGTTCCGAGGATGGCGTACCCCCTTAAAGTTACCTCAGCAATTGCCAACTCCTCAAAGAATGTCGCAATTGAATTAGACAAAATGATAGCTTCGTTTATAATCAAATACCTGGGCTGCCCAGTTGACACTAATCACCAAATAATCTGGACAGCAGTCTGCCAGGGCGGGTACGGTATTGATAGTGTCTTCGATATTGCAACCGCGTCGTGTATTACTGAAACCATGAACACCCTGTGTTCTGCAGATGAACACGAATATTGGCAACACAACCACACGGACCGTATCACTGACCCCCACCTTATCTCACTATACCGTAGAAACAACAATCTATGGCTTAAAATAATAATTCAAAACATGAACAACGAAATGAGTAATAATGCCATCTCGGGCTTCCCCTTATCACACTATGCAACCTACAGTCACACAAAAGACAAACGCTTTAACTGGTTCAGGCGTACAGGTCACATTATGGCAAAACTTGGATACGCTATCGACTCTAAAAATTACCCTGAAAATGAAGCGGGTGAAACCACATTAGTCACCACCCTTCCCAGACAACTCTACATGTCGAGGAATGTTACCTCCGCAATTCAAAAATATAACCTTAAGCACACAGGTTCCTTTCTGACTCCCTGCGGTGGAATGTTAAAAAACTGGCAAGAAAGCAAAGGCTTTTTCAGGCTGAACGGTAATAGACCCCCTGGATGGCTAACCGCAATCGAAAAGGAAATGCTTCAAAACCCCGTATGTAGATTTGGACCCACAGGCCAGATATGTCAAGAAACAATATAGAGACAACATAGTACCCCCGGACACGGGTGAGTTTCATTGGAAAGGAAATGGTGACCGAGATTCCATCTCTCTTATTCACATTACCAATATTGACTTAGAGGCCATGTCAATACAATATACGGAATACAGTAACAATGCCAAAAACCCTAATGTCTTTGGCAGAATCGAAGGAACCAGCAGCCTTCAATACGACTTTGAATATAGCATCACCATTGACGGTTGCATCCTAATTCCAGCAGGTTCCATTTTCGAATATAATTATCATATGGACCCGCCCTCTTCTGTTTTTGCTAAAGTCAGTGATATTAACTCACACTATGATTACATCTCAGACAGACAGTATGAGACCATTATTGCCAGAATGAAAAACAAAACTGCGGAAGAAGAAAGTGAATACAGCTGCCCTAGCGACTCAGAAGAAGAATCTACCCCCTTCGCCGAAAAGAGCAACCAAATGGAGGATTATGATATGGCAAGCGATGGTTCCCTATTTGCTGGTAAAAAGTCAGCATGCAGTGGTGCAGCATATGCCATAAAAACTTTGACAACGGAATGCCACTTGTTCGGAAGATGAATATCCCCCCCTCAAGAACTTTCGCCGCACCGGGGCTTCTTATCAAGGAAGATATCCAAAACCCTAGTAGCACATCTGCTGAAATTGCGGGACTGCGATTCTTACTCACAGAACAAAAAGAGAAACTCCTCAAATCCACGACTCCAATGGTACATGCCATTGACTCCATGGCCGCAATATCTGCTGTAACAAAGGATGGCAGATCCATGAGTGCCCGGGACAAATTACGTGAAGCTAATCGCAGAGATGTGCAGGCTGTTCGCCTACTGTTAGAAGAACTTGGCTTCTACAGTGAAGGAGACCACAGTAAAATCATCCTTAAATGGATCAGGGGTCACAATAATGACAAAGTCCATGACAGAGTGGACCGTACTGCCAAAAGAGCCTCATTCAGAGGGGGCTGTTTAGACATCTCCCGCTACGACCCTGCCGAGGAACTGCCCTTCTCGTTATTCTTTTTTGAGGTCCCTATTTTAGGTGATATCCGCAGTCACATTAGAAGAATTCAACGTCTCTCACACTATCATAATTGGAGAACTCTACAGTCTCAAGGGAAGTACTTGAGGATGCTCAACGAGAATAACACCACCCCCACTAAAGACATTTCCAAAATAACACCTAAAGCTTTCACCGCTTCTAGAAGCAGAGAACTCCTGGGTCTCCAAGCCTCTCCAGCACGTTTATTTAAACTGGGGAAAATCGAAACTGAAAACTGCCCCTACTGCCAACAGAATACAAAATGCACCTTCGAACACATCCAACTTGAATGCTCAGGACATAATAATAGTTTGTATAATCTTAGAACAACCCAAGATGGCGAACTAAGGAAAATCATTGCTGAAGAAATCTCAGAAAAGCCTAAATTCCTAAACCCTGGAAAAGGTACCACATACATCAAAACACAACCATCGGAACTTTTTCCACTTGCTGACCTAAGACAGGAAATGGATGAGGAATTATACTTACACGCTCCCCCGGAAGCTAGCATGTACCGTCCATCAAGTTCAAAAAAGAATACCATTGTTGTGACCGCTAAACCCGAAGTGGACCATGTCACGGGAATAATCAAATATCCCGAACTCCGATATGTCCAAAAGAAAGAGTTTTGGAAACTTTTGGCCTGGCACCGCCTTTCCAACAAAGCAGTCCCATGCTCACTTGCGGAGTACTCGAATAGGGCACACGATATTCATGAAGCACTCAATGCATGTAAGTTTGAATCGGGAGATCCTAAAAACTGCTACGCAATCAGAAGAAGCCTCTTAGATATTTTGGTGGATGACAGAAACCTTGACAAAAACGGTTGTGAACTTTTCTCCAACCCACTAAATGCCCACCCTAGAATTCACTCGAGAAGATGCATACCCACCACAAGAATGAAAAAAGCCCTCAGGCCCTTCTGCCATCATGGGAAAATTGGCTTTGATGGTCTCGCTTGGGATGCCTACGTGGACCCGATAACAGGCATTGGCAGAATCGTTTACGGAAATCCCCCCTTTGATGGGAAAGATAAGGGCAAATCTTCGGCGGTTATGACTACCTTGGAAATGGGACATAAAGCGGCCAACACCGTCTCTGGATTTTCAGGAACATGGATCCTTCCGCTGTCTCCCAAAAACCAAAAAAGATGGTTCGATAAAGGCTTCAAACTTGTTTTCAGATTCCCGCATAACACTATCCCATTTATCCCACATGGCTATTGGACGGGTGATGACCCCTACGTTCTTCCAGGTGGTGGATGCTATAAGGATGACTTTTCGGATGTTGTTATCATAGCTATAGACAGTGCACCCAGTGATACTCAACCAGCCTTTGACTGGAGGCCAACACAGAAAAAGATTGCCAGGTGGTTCCTTAACGTCCTTCCCAAGTCCAGAGTCACGAAGAAGAGGCTAGAATACACAGGAGTCAGCCCTGATATTTGGAATGAAGTTCTGAACGAAAGCGACAAGGTACTTCCCTCTTCGCTTTGCCCATGGCCCACTCAAGACCCTCCTTCTCATCAGAGTGACATTGAGCTTTATTATGGTGGTCACCACGACACGACAATCACCAATGCAAATTCCAAGCCCTTCATAAGCACCGTGAAATGGCCCAAAGTTCTTACTCTCATGGGATACCTCCCTCCTCTTTTTGGCACTGTCCTCAACACGATAGGAGTTCCCCGTGGTAAGATTAAACCACTCCTTAAAAAACTTTCAAGAATTTGTAGGCAACACACCAAAAATAGGCGAGACGTGTTTCTGTTAAACACCACGCACCACCACCTTAAACACTGACCCGCATACAGTTGACATCTCGAGCAGTGAAACCATGACAGAAACAGAAGCCGTGCAACAGTCAACCGACTTTCTTCAAACCCTCCTGCAATAAATTTCAAAAGTCTTGCAATACAAGATGGTTTCGTATCCCCAAGGGGAGGGGCCGTCCCCCTCCCCTCCCCCGCCACCCCCTCTCCCCCGCCCACCCTGGCCACCTTCCTCAACGTCTCCAAAACCCCCCTTAATTCTTCGACTTGGTAGCCCCTCATTTGTGTCGCACGGGGTATTTTATTTGTCGTGTCGCAAAAGATTCGTTTATATTAACGACGCTTCGCAGCTTTTTCAGAAATATGCTGTTTTTCATTTCGTTTCCCGGAGGAGCGAAACAGGTTTCCTGGAAAAAAGTGACATCAACAGGCCACACCGCAGGAGCTGTCCCTCAAAAATTATGCCGTTGGAAATTTTTCGAAAATTTTCTGCCCATGTCAGCAGTCCTACCCCGGATTGTGTCGAGCGCTCGCGCTTTACCGGCCAATCATGATACGATAGCATATCAGCAGTCCTACCCCGGATTCTTTCGACCGACAACGAGAGAAACGTTTAACAATTCAAAATTATACCACGAAGATATATATGCTGTTTTTCATCCATGTCAGCAGTCCTACCCCGGATTGTGTCGAGCGCTCGCGCTTTACCGGCCAATCATGATACGATAGCATCTCAGCAGTCCTACCCCGGATTCTTTCGACCGATCGTTCGTAACCGACAACGAGAGACACGGGTAACAATTCCATATTTTACCCCGAAGATATGTGGAATTTACAATTATGAATTTGTCGCAAAACTGCTCTAACAGGTTTACCGATCTCAACATCATCATCAGCAGTCCTACCCCGGATTGTTTCGGCCGATCGCTAGTAACCGACAACGAGAGACACGGGTAACAATTCCATATTTTACCCCGAAGATATGCGGAATTTACAATTATTTACGCATCTCGTCATTCAAGATCATCTCACCACTCCTATCGGCGGCGCGGCCCGGACAAAAGTGGATATGGTATGATCCTGGTCGGCAACGTTTTCATTTTTCTCCAAGCTCTTATCTTGCGCCTACCTGCTCGCTGTCTCAGCGCGCGGCTTGTGTTTTTGTTTGATTAATGATTTTTGCGCGCTACTTTTCTTTAGCGATATTTCATATCGAGCATGTTTTCGTGTGCATGCGTGGAACCCGGCGGGGGGGCGTTCCTGCGATGTTCTTCCATGAGCCGCATCCCACCAGCAGCCCATCCTGCGATACATGGATGATTGGAGGCCGTCGGGCGTCTTTGCATCCCGCCTGACGGTTTGGGTTCAATTTTCAACAGGAATTCTTCCTTCCTGAGCAGCGCTCTGTTTTTTTGCAGGTTTATGCTGTGCCTTTTCTGAAGGCGCCAGCAACGGCCATAGTGTATAATTCATGCTGTGCCTTTTCTGAAGCCGCCAGCAACGTTCCTGGCGGCATCTTTCCCTCTGGCCCTACTAAGCTGAAGGGGTGCTTGGAGACCGGCGGGATTCTCCGACGGGTTGGGTTCGATTCCCAACGTCTTTACTAACCAGCGTTTCGTTTTTTGCAGGTTTTGTTTTTTACGCCGAGCATCCTTTTATGCCGCCAGCAGAGTGCTCGCGGCATCCTGTGACTTCCAGCTCTGTTTAGGTTTCGCCGATTATTGATGTTCAGAATTTTAGATTTTCCACCCACTGTTCCGCTGCTGTTTCCAAAACGTCTATTTTCTACGTAGACGCCCACCCGAGGGTGAAATGCGGACAGCAGTTGGCTGTCGGTATTGGGTTCGATCCCCAACGTCCTGACTGATTCGCTGTTCGTGTGCTGCAGGAAACGTTTTGGTTCTGAAGATTTTGGAACGTGCGCTGTGCTCTAGTTTCCTAGTTTAGATTTTCATATCGCCCTCGGGTAGTTGAATCCTTGTATTAGAAACTAGCAGCCTAGTAGTAATAAGTATTTATGCTAATATTTTTTAAGAGAGTAATCGGTTTTTCTCTTAGTATCTTTATCCATCTGAAATGCTTGCTTGCTTGCTACTCATGTATGCCTCGTGCTATATGAATGTCCCCAAGTGATCGTATAATACACCTGTGTTTTATGTAATATTCGCGGTACTACTCGTTCAGTAATTTTGTTTTTCAAGTCATAATCGCGGTACTATTCGTTTGTGTTCCCCCTAGCTTAATTTCATTTTCGGAAATTTTCTGTGAATTTTCACGACAGAAATGAGCGTGGTACTCATGATTGTCGCACCTGCGACAAATATGAGCCCCCGGCTCATTTCTGTCGCACGGTATAATTCCAATCTGTCTTGCGACACGACAAATAAAATACCCGGTGCGACAAATTTGAAGTGCTACCCTTCGACTTCCCTCCCCACCGCTCAGATTCAGCCACCCCTCCACCCACCCGGCCATGGCTGCTTCTCCATCTTCTAGAGTTTTTTATTGCCTAGCACTTAGCTTTTTCTCTAGATGTCACCCTGCTGAAAAGTGGGCTGAGCCCCTTTGTGGGCGCGCTATAGCAGAGGGAGTAGCCCCTGGTGTTTTCACTAGCCTGCTTTGCAGGGATACCGCACTCTCAGGACTTTGTCCCCTTTGCTAGCGTAAATGTTTTATTATTATTATCGGCGTCGCCGTGCACCTTCTCAACACTCTCAGGATGGGAATTCACGGGAGTGCGAACTATCGCGCCTCACCTGAGAATTCCCTCGGGAACTTGGTAAAGAAAAGTGGTCGTAAACGACGAAGACGATGTTTTCGTGCGAACACGGAGAAGAAAGCAGCAGCGGCGTTAGTGAGTGAAGTTAAGGTTGAGCTGCGGCACGCACACATACCGCAAACGCACGCACGCATGAATTCAGGGTACACTTTTGCGCGCCTGTTTATTGCTGTGAAGTGAATTCAGAGGTGTTCCGGGCTCCTCGTGGGCATAGCGAGTTCCTGCACGACTGCCCGTTCCTTGCGAGAAAACACAATACAGTAGAAACTCTATTACTTTTTTAATTATATAATGAATTTCTTTTAAAAATCGCTGTAAAGATAAATTTCGAATTAATTATTGAAATATGACAGGTAGGCGTGTAAAGATAAAAGATAAGCCAAAAATTAAATATTGGATCTCGTCTTTTCGCAGCTGGTAAACGTAGAGATAAAGTACGTATTTAATTCCGCGCCTCGGACAGACGTGGCCGAGCAAAAATAATGTTAAAGCGAAAAACAAACTCGGTAAGCACGCTGTGAGATTATTGAAAGCGCCATTTTCAAATATCAAGCATATACGTACATTCTCAGACCGCCACGTTCTACTTACAAATAGCTGGTCGCTACGTCAGCCTACGCCCGCACGGTAGCACTATCTATAAGAACCTGATGCACGACAGCGGCCTTACTTTCCACTTTATCTTTAACATGTCTGGTGCGCTCTGCATCCTTTGCAAGAAAACACCCGAACTTTGTACATGTTGCAAGACTACCAGGGGCGAGCTGCATGTGCGCAAGATCAAGCTGAATAAACTCCCGCAGGCCACGTTGTCAAATTTTGGTTTCAAAGTAGACATACCCCGTAGTCTTGTGAACATTAACCCCACAGTCTCACGGCCTCTTTGTACCAGGATCCCTTTGGATAGATGGAAGATGGACGCATTACACGACACCTCATATCATGTGATCATACTTTACAAACCTCCGCATTACATGACACCGCACATATACCATGTGATAATAATTTACAGAGCTCCGCATTACACGCCACCGCACATATACCATGTGATAATAATTTACAGAGCTCCGCATTACACGACACCGCACATATATCATGTGATAATAATTTATGGAGTCCCGCAAGGGCCTGGTTCCCTGGTAAGACAAACAAACAACACATTATTTAAAATTTAACGCGGTAACCGCATTTCAAGGCTGGCAAAGATAATGATAAAGTTCAAATCTAAATAATTAAAACGGCGTACCTCGAAGATAAAGATAAGGACAAATTTCAAAAATATATAATTGATGTGTCCCAAAAAGTTGTACTTTTCAAATTGTTTTTCACTTGCCAAAAAAACAATAAAAAACAATAGAGTTTCTACTGTAAGCTTTCACCTATCACACGGTGCCTCGGGCTTACCTCGACTGCGTGGAGCTGCGGCCTTCAGCACTGCGGATTCGCCTTCCGTTATGCGCGTGTGAATCTACGCCTAGGCGGTATGGCTGCGCGAGCGAGGTTGCGAATTCGGGGTCGCTGAATTTAGGCTATGCGTTACGTGCGGAACGCGTATCAAACAAACTGTCCCTGACTGATTCAAACGGGCGCTGGGTGCGTGAGGATTTGCAACGTCGCTGTGAATTCAGCGAGGAGAAATATATTCGATACAACTTTACGCACGGCCAAGATGATTTTGAAAGGTTCAGAGTTATCTGCAGAATGTTTGAAAAGCGTCTCTATTTCTCTTAAGAAGCTAATTTCCTACAGTTGCAGTGAGGCATTTGGCGACCTTTCGGTTCGCGATGCTTCGCCTCCTCCAATCAGTGGTCTGTTCCTGCATTTGAACTGTCGCCAAATGCTACATTCCGTTGGTGACTCTTGAGGTACCACATTTTGAAGCTAGCTGTTGTTGTGACGCGATGTCATCTGTGGTGCGTCGGTGGTGAGTTGTTGTGCACTTCCTTGCTTGGAGCGCTGCGCAGCGCTTCGCGTCGTTCTCGTTGGCGTTGCTGGCGCCAGCTGTGAGCCGGCGCGGCGACCCGGAGATTTCGTCTACGTGGAGCGGCTGAGACGCTGTGGTGCCTGTGACATTCTTCGATCTTCACAAGGCCGTGGATGAGCTCAGCCCGGTCCGGTGGATCTCATGTGACACCCGGGTGGGAACCATTCTGCTTGAGAGCGTTCTGAGAGAAAAGCATTTTGATGAACAGGAGCTGGGCCCGAATGAACACAGCTCGGCTTTGGAGTTGCTGTCGTACGTGATGACGTGGCTGTCGTGCTGCTGAATGACTGATTGCGATATTTCGGGGAATGCGGTGGCTGAAGCGCCGTGTGTGGCGTCTGTGGTTGCTGTGCCGGGGTGCTGCTGTCGTGACGAGTCGTATCGTAGTGCATTGGCGTATTTTGGGGTATAATTAAATGCGTGACAAGCGTCGTTGGGCGGATAACTGATTGTGAGGAAGGGGCTGTCTGAGGGGCACCACACTGATCGCGTGTTTCACGGGGGTTCGACTCGCAACAGGGGATGGGCCTGTGAGATCTGCCCCTGTAAGGGCAGCAGTCAGAAGGGCTCGCCTTCAGGCGTGTGCGCCGGCATCTGCTTTCCTGGTGGCTCGCCGAAGCTGTCGCGTTTATAATTGGTATAACTGGTATAACCGTTATAATGGGTATAACCGTTATAATGGGTATAACCGTTATAATGGGTATAACTAGTTGGGCCCGTGCCACTAGCCGACTGGGGGAAAATGGTGCTGCATGGTGGGGGAAAACGGAAATAACTGAGTGTGAACGCGGGTGTGATCTGTCTGAAGGGGTGACAGGGGTGTGGCGGAGCTGAGACGGCGGGGGTGGAGACCCTGTCGCTGGTGGTATCTGAGTACGAAAGCGGGGCGATGGCGTGACCGGGTGTGAAATAATGGGTATAACGGGTATAACGGGTATAACGGGTATAATTGGTATAACAGGTATAACCGTTATAACGAGTATAACTAGTTGGGCGGGGTGGGTTAATCGACTGGGGGAAAATGGTGCTGCAGGGTGGGGGAAAACGGTGATAGCTGAGTGTGAACGTGGGTATGATCTGTCTGAAGGGGTGGCAGGGGTGTGGCGGAGGCTGAGACAGCGGGGGAGACCCGGGGTCGCAAAGGGGTCCACCCCCCCCGACCCCAGGGTTGGGCGTGTCCATAGTTGTGACAGAAGCCCAACGCTTCCTCATCTTATACCATACGTCTCCTATCATCATAGATAGTACCGCCATTGGGTTGTGAACCCGAGACGTAGGTTGAACGACCAGTATTGTGATAACGAATAGTTCGTTCATACTGTGCATGCGTGTTCCGCACATGCTTAAAGCCAAGATGGTTCTTGTTTGTACTTCAAGATGTATCTTGCTTTGCCATCTTCGAGTTCGACATACGAACTCTCGATGACAGGGTCATTCAAGTCTTTCCTTGAATAATGACAGATGATGTGACTTATCATCTGACGACAGGTACAGTCATGGTCGACCGTACTGACGACTGTCATAATAATATATGACTCGACCGACTGTCATAATAATATATGACACGACCGACTGTCATAATAATATATGACACGACCGACATGACATGACATGACATGGTATGACATGTCTGCCATGTATGACACGTATGACATGTATGACACATATGTCATCGGTCATGACCCTGACAGCATTCGTTTGTTATCATCTTGTATGTTTTCGTTCCGATGTCTTGTGTGGGATCCGGGGGCTTTGGGTTTTCCTCGCCCATCACCGCGCACCGCGGAGATTCCGGCCATGCTTTTGCCGTGTATGTTCTGTTTGCATAATGTATTTGTCTGACACGCATTAGAACATTTTTAGGCAGAGCACAACACAACATTTCGCAGGCGTTGTCGGCTTTGACCTAATTTCGGGTCAAAGTCGTCGATGCCACGTGTTCAGGGCTGGGTCGCAGGGCATCGGCATTTTCCCAAGTTCGGAAGATTCCATTTGAATATTTGGGCTGTATGGCCCCAATATTCTGAATATTGGTGCTGATCAGCACCAATATTCAATGGATTCTTCCGAACATTGGGAACACGTCAATGCACTGTGACCAATCCAGTCCTGAACACGTGGCCGCCTCACTTCCACATCAGCATTTCATCATTAATATAGCTCAGAATTGCTGCCTGCGTGGCACGTTTTCATTGGTCCAAACCAGATGTGTCATAAATATATGCATTTACGAAAGGGACAGGGTGTAGTGCTAGTGTCCACGGGCGCTCGGAACTTGACAATGACACATGCTGACTGCATATCACGACTGCGTCTATCGCGTGAGACAGCGACACAGTGACCGCAATGAACGTGCAACGTCGCCGGCAGCAGACGGTGAACACATCGACATCGCGGACACGAAGATACGTAGTATCTACTGTACTTGTACTACTCTCGTCCCCAGAGTTTAGACGAGCCGCGCTTCGCGCGGCTACCCGCGATTCGATTCGAGGGCTGCGTTACATGATGATTGTGAAGCTCGTCTAAACTCTACGGATGCCCATCAACTCAATCTGCGTTACAAACCCTAAGTAATAATCGCGTTATTTCGGTCTGTAGACTCGGGTTCCAGAGAAGTACTTGTACTATTCCCCCTGATACAACATACATATTTTGATTTTCCGTTTTGGCTATGTCAAGCTTCAGGCGGGTCTTCGATTTCATTTGAAAGAGTCCAGGCGAGAGTCGACTCGAGTCCAGACCAGCCGATCGGACGACTGACGAGTGCCATCGCGATCGGACGGGAAAAATGAACCCGAACCGCGAACGTGAAGGACAAGTGAAGGACAATTCTGAATGGGAAGGGTTATACGCGCTGGAACTGGAACGTGGTTTCCGTCTCAGTCCTGAAAAAATTCTGAACCAGCGTGACGGTCATATCGTCTCGCATCGTCTCGCGTGTCATCGTGAATTTAATTTCCAGGATTATTAAAACATATCATCTATTTATCTTCCATCGATATCGCGGATACGATTGCCGTTGGCGTTGACTCGCTCAAGGATAAAGAGCTGCGCACCAACATTTACTGCTCATAATTTTCTCAACGGTCCTTCGCTTCGCCTCATGGGCGGAACGATGTCGTGGCTGCTGTGTTATGCGCAGGGATTTCGGAAGTGTTTGACTGCTTTTTATTTTTCAGTTTGTTTATGCATATGTGCCGACTCACGATACTCGTTTTGTGCAGCTTGTGTCGCAGGTTTTCCGATGGCGAGGAGGGGCGCGCTTTCTTGAGGTGTGGAAGTCTAGGGCAACCTAGCTTGGGATCACACCCAACCACATCGGACCCACCTTGTCCTCACGTTTTATTCAACTCACTTTGAATTTGCATACAAAGTTTGAGCAGCATCGGGTTGGGATAAGCTATAGACTGATTTTGTTTTTGGGTTCATGGCGTCTTCTTCGCGACCTCTTGGGGTGTGGACGTCAAGGTTGGGCATGCCAACCTTGCTTGGGTTCGAACCCAACCACATCAAAGGCATCTCATTTGCATATATTCATGCACTTGTCTTCGATATTCATGCAAAGTTTTAGGATCTTTGAGTTAGGATAAGCCTTAGGCAGATTTATCTTTGTGGGTTATGGCGCATTGTTTCCTTCTTGAGGTGTGGAAGTCAAAGTTGGCGTTTACCAACTTCGCTTGGAATCAAACCCAACCACGTCGGTATCGTACTGTTATCTTTTATGTAACTTCAATAGTTATCCATATTTGCGTTTAATGACGTTAGGTCTTGTCGTAGGCTTATGGGTTCATGGCGAACCCAAACCCAAAGCAAATAAATCTGCCTTAGAAATCAATTGCTCGTTTCGCGCACAAGTAACTTGAAGCCTTGAGCTTCAGGTAACTCATATATATATACGTTGGCAGTATTTGTGCCAAGTTTCGTACGCTAGAACGCACGGGAAGCCCTCGGCTGTTTGGCATCTTTGGGTTTGGGTACGTTCGAACCCAAACCCAAAGCAAATAAATCTGCCTTAGAAATCAATTGCTCGTTTCGCGCACAAGTGACTTGAAGCCTTGAGCTTCAGGTAACTCAAAGGTATATATGTTGACAGTATTTGTGCCAAGTTTCATGCGCTAAAACGCACGGGAAGCCCTCGGCTTTTTGGCATCTTTGGGTTTGGGTACGTTCGAACCCAAACCCAATAAATCTGCCTTAGAAATAAATTGCTCGTTTCGCGCACAAGTAACTTGAAGCCTTGAGCTTCGCGTAACTTGAAGTTACATACGTTGGAAGTATTTATGCCATGTTTCGTGATCTAGAACTTACGGGAAGCCCTCGGCTGATTGGCATCTTTGGGTTTGGGTACGTTAAACCCAAACCCAAATTACTCTTTATCAAGAGGCGACCATTCCGTGTACACTCAATGAAAGTCTTTGCGCTTAAGAGGGTGCACTAATATTACTGTCAGCAATATTAGTGCCAAGTTTGGTGCGCTAGGACGCACGAAAAGCCCTCGGCTGCAAAGCTTTTCATGCTTTGTGTCGACCTCAAGAAGGAAACAATGCGCCATAACCCACAAAGATAAATCTGCCTAAGGCTTATCCTAACTCAAAGATCCTAAAACTTTGCATGAATATCGAAGACAAGTGCATGAATATATGCAAATGAGATGCCTTTGATGTGGTTGGGTTCGAACCCAAGCAAGGTTGGCATGCCCAACCTTGACTTCCACACCCCAAGAGGTCGCGAAGAAGACGCCATAAACCCAAAAACAAAATCAGTCTGTAGCTTATCCCAACCCGATGCTGCTCAAACTTTGTATGCATATTCAAAGTGAGTTGAATAAAACGTCAGAACAAGGTGGGTCCGATGTGGTTGGGTGTGATCCCAAGCTAGGTTGCCCTAGACTTCCACACCTCAAGAAAGCGCGCCCCTCCTCGCCATCGGAAAACCTGCGACACAAGCTGCACAAAACGAGTATCGTGAGTCGGCACATATGCATAAACAAACTGAAAAATAAAAAGCAGTCAAACACTTCCGAAATCCCTGCGCATAACACAGCAGCCACGACATCGTTCCGCCCATGAGGCGAAGCGAAGGACCGTTGAGAAAATTATGAGCAGTACATGTTGGTGCGCAGCTCTTTATCCTTGAGCGAGTCAACGCCAACGGCAATCGTATCCGCGATATCGATGGAAGATAAATAGATGATTTGTTTTAATAATCCTGGAAATTAAATTCACGATGACACGCGAGACGATGCGATGCGAGACGATATGACCGTCACGCTGGTTCAGAATTTTTTCGGGACTGAGACGGAAACCACGTTCCAGTTCCAGCGCGTATAACCCTTCCCATTCTGAATTCTCAATTCATCTTTAAACTTTCATGCTTACAGTAGAGCTCTACTGTAGAGTCCCTATGCTTCTCGTGGTCTATGGGTGCGACTCTCGTCTGACAGCTATCCATAAAACAACAGTCACAGCTTAACAGCAAGGGAAGGGAAGACGTCTTGACGTTGAGATATACCTCAATACCATCTCGATCTGCCTAGATATACCGATCAGGTAACACTGTAATTCGCATGAAAATTATAGCAAGCGAAAATATTTCACGTCTTCCTAACCTTGTGCATATCTGTGCACGAACACAAATTTACATTTGCTGTCGGAAACGCCCAGGTTCACAAGGGGTCGTGCACTCCCTGTGAGTCAAGCGGAAACACGATGGACGACGAAATAGAATCCGATAACCTGAGCTTCCTCGCGGATAGAAGGTCAGTCTTATTGTTTAGCGAAAGGTCGATTGTTTGCTTGGTGCGGTAAAGAAGCAGAAGCTGTGATTGTCAGGCGTCTCAAGCTTAGCAACCTGTGCGCTTCTTTGAAGGCCTCGATGCCATCTTGTCTCTGCAGCCTCGATTCAATATTATGCGTTGATATGTGTGCTTAAAGTGCTGCGCGTTTGTTTCGTGAAGTTAACAGCGGTGTATGCACTTAAGCCTTTGGCACCTCTGATGCTCATTTGTTGGGTATCCCTCTATCGAGTTTCCACACGAACAATACAACTGGTTGGTTGTCTAAGATCGGAATCGGTTGACGTTTAAGCAGTATTTTCTTTGAAAGACTAACGTGCTTCTCACTTCCGACTCAAGGACACAAATTAAGACCACCGATGTCTTAGCTGACGGCTGGAAGGTGTATCTGGAGCGAAGCTTCAAGGTTTATTTTCCAAGTTGTTTTTCTTACAGAACCTCTCAAGTTTCCTTTGATTCTTCTCCCCGTTCAGTAACTGCCGTTCGTGTTCTCCTCAGGACATTTTTCTCACCACGAAAATTAACGTCTTGATGCCATGCATTCCCCTCGCCATCACCTTCCAGTATGTGCTTCCTTCATCCGTATGATTCGGCGCTGACACCTTCGGTGTTTGCGCGAAATATATCTTTGCATTTGTTGTCGAGTTAGTGAGTTTTTGTCTTCCACAGCTATCTCGGGGTGCTCAGTGGCGCGAAGAACGATGGCTGGACATTCATATTTAGCCTGCTGGGAATAGCGCCTTTGGCAGGTATGATATTCTTGTCGTCCTATTCGTCCAAACCCTCAATACACCAGCATATGCAAACGATCGTATTCTCACTTTGTCGTCTTCTGTGTGCTTGAGTGGGACGTGTGCCCTTCTGTGGCTAGCGTCTGCCCGCTGCCTATGATCCGAACAAACATTTCAAAGTCCAGCTTTTCTTTAAACTACTTCCGTTTGGGATCAGAAGTTCAAAAGCCTTGTCTTTGTTGTCCAGAATATCTGCCGGGAGGTAAGCGGACTCCTGAGCCGCTGCGGTCACCGCGCCACCCTGGAAGTTGTGTTTAACACAGCAATGTTTTGGGTGTCTGCTTTCACGATCTATCTTTATGTTGCAGAGCGCTTAGGATACGTTACGGAACAGCTGGCAACATATACGAACCCTACCCTGGGAGGTCTTCTGAATGCGACCTTTGGCAACCTGACGGAGATGATCGTAAGCTACTTCGCTTTAACGAGTGGACTCTATCGAGTGGTGCAGCTCTCTCTTCTGGGTTCCATTCTGTCGAACATGCTTCTGGTGCTGGGATGTGCCTTCCTCTTCGGAGGCCTCAGATACAAAGAGCAGACATACAACAAAGCCGGTACTGAGCACATATGTACTATGTGGCCTCTTGTCTCGCTCGTACGTTTAGATCGGGGAGCTATATCGCCCTGTTTCAGCGTCGCCCTCTTCTTTAGGGTGGGACGCACGCAACCCACGCGCAGGATCCAAGAAGCTCGTCTTTCGATTGAAAACGCTAGGAATAAGTATTTCCACGTGGTCCTCACACTGTTTCTAGCGCAAAGCGGGCACTGTGTTCTCCCGACTTTCAAATCTTTTGCTCTCTCATTGACTGTATCCACCGATCTCGCAATTTCAGCCACCAGGTGCTTCAGCAACTTGCATGTGATATCCAGGATATTCGTGCGAGCCCTTTAGGGCACTGAAATTACTGGCACTGTTCTTGTGGTAAGAATAAGTACTGACGAGATTGCGCCTCGATGGTGCGGGAGAGCCCCTTATCACGTGCTGTGCGTGGCTGCGGGTAGGTGTGAGCGCCAACACCGGCCTTCTCCTACTGGCAGTGCTCGGTCTATCTCTCCCCTCGGTATGCCTCTGACGCGATCCCAGTGTGGCACGTATTTTTCTCACAGTTAAAGCTCATCGATTTTTGTTTCGAAGCCTGCCAAGCTCCATCGGTCTTGCACAGAATTTGCAAACAACTCTGAAGCCGGATTCCGGTTGGATTGCGTTGCTCCTCCTCCGTGCAGCAGAAGCTCCATCCTCTCTCACTTGCGTTGTCTTCAAGGAACAGCTGGGCCTGATATTCGTCAGAATGATTTGCAGGCTCTACACTCAACACACACTGAACTCCACGGCACTGCGTCGGAATTGATGCTGTCGAGGATCAGTTCTGTCTTGCTCCTCAGCATATACATTGCCTATCTTTATTTCCAGGTATGTGTTGCGTCCACGTCGAGATCCCAACGAAGAAGAAGTGCCCGCTTGTCCGTAAAGTGACTGTTTGTTTCTCCTTCCTCCTCCTCCTCGCTGTTACTCCTCCCTGTGCTGCTTCCAACCGGAGAACCACCTGCTGCTCCGGTCCAATAATTCCAGGTTGAGAACCATACAGTTTCTGGTCCCGTTGCACACTGCAGCTTGAACTCTAGGAGGCCGTTTCCGCTCCTACCAACCCGGCAAAGAACACAACCGTGCGTGTAGCAGGAGGGGTCGAAAGAGACGACCCCTTTCCGAGTCCACCTCCGTTAGGTGTGCCAGGGCTCGTGAAGAAGCGCAGCAAGTCGCTGCGAGCCGTAGCTTCGTTGCGCTCGCTGATCTATGTCTGCCTCCGTGTTCTATGTACGCCAGCTGATCAGCCATCGCGAGTTGTACGAGGAGGAGGAGAACGACGACGATGAGGAGGAGGAGGAGGAAAGTGCCATCCTGGGGTGAGCGACCCGGAACGACGTGCACTTGCCATCGTCGCCGAAAGTCCGAGGGGCTAACCGAAACGTTCAGATCGGAAGTCTGTGCTTCAAACTGACACCTTACAAGTGAAAGCTGAGATATCACCCAAGAGCTTTGCAGTCTTGTGTTCAGTGTTCAAGAACAACCTTTTGTGCTGCTTCCGAGCTCGATGTCAGTATACAAGTTCCTTCGGTGCAGGCTAGTCTTTGTGGCACGCGGTCTTCGGACCGCTACACTCCAGTTTAACAGGATGAGGACTCCTCTCGCTGTCCCTCCCAAAAAAGGGCGCACCAACGCCTCACACGTTCGTCGTGCCTACGCCAAGTTTCCGTTTCCAGCGAGCTGCTTGTTGCTCCCGAACTTGAGTTCACACGCGGGGGGAAGTTTCTAGCGAGCTGCTTGTTGCCCCCAAACTCGAGTTCATGCGCTGGGGGAAAGGTTCGAGGAAATACAAATATCACACACGAGGTTGGAGTAGATATTCCACCTAGGTCCGTGTGCTTTTGTTTGTAAGAACCCATACGTGACACACATATGCTGCACTACTAGATTTCACCTCACTCCTCACAGGATCGTCCCCGCTGACTTTTGTTGCGGTGATGAGTAGTACGTTTATCCCACTTTCATCAGGAAAGGCAGGGTCTTACACCGATGAAGTTTAGTACTCTGCTTACACTTTGTTTCTCTTCTTTTTCCAGATTCTGGGGCTGCATCGCTTGGCTCGGGGTGCTCACCATCTTCATCTCTATTCTCTCCGAATATTTGGTTGACGCCATCGAGGGGGCTGCTGCATCCTGGGGTGACGTTCTCCTCGCTGCCCTCTCTGCGCCACGCCTCCGAGGTCTTGCCTGCTCTCAGACGCCTGCGATGCTGCTTCTCCCATCGTCTTCTGACTTCGCATCTGGCATGTCTCCTTCCCTGCAGATATGTCAGTTCCTTTTATTTCAGTGATAATCCTTCCGATCGTCGGGAACGCCGCCGAGCACGCGTCTGCGGTCTGTTGTCCCTTCACCCCGCACTTGCCCCCTACTCTTTTGGTGTGGGAGGAAGGATCACAAGCAAGTGCGAGGTCTCTCGAGAACGCAGTAGCGCGCTTGTGAAGCAGCTGCTTGGCCTTGTGGGCACCTACCATCCAGACAAAACAATTCGTGTGCCAAACGATGGGAATCTTACTTCAGCGTTGCTTGGAGGCATAGACAAGGCCTGTATGAGCTTCATTAATCCCAGCCTTGATGCAAGCCAAAAGGGGTTCAACCCCTGCCATTCTGGCCCTGCTAATGCCACTGCAGGCAAGCGTTTGACACTGCCGGTGGAATTGTAAGCATGCTCTCTGACATCGTTGCTGTGGCTGAGTGCATATGCTTCCTGATGCCACTGATGTGGTTGTCAGCACGCTTTCTGTCACCTCTCATGTTGGGTTAAGCACGCTCGGTGACCGCTGTTGTGGACGTAAACATGTCTTATGCCGCTGAGGTATTACGCACGCTTTTCAAAATAATTGGCGTGGTCGAAACCCACACCCTGAAAGCGAGGTCTATTTTTCTTTTCTTTTTGGTCGTGAACACGCTTTCTGATAGTATTTCTTTTTATCTCAAGTATGTTTTCTTACACTGCTGACAGAAACATTAACATCTCACACTGATGTGGTTGTGATGCTGATTACATGTATGTGTGTGTGTGCACGTGCATGCTGACACTGCGTTTGCTTTCGCGGGACGTTATTGCTGACCATCCATGAGCGTTCCCATGGGCGCAGGTTATTTTTGCCATGAAGGACAAAATGGACATCGCTATTGGTGTTGCCGTCGGGTCCTCCACACAGGCGAGCCCTCTCATCCCACACCCTGCACACCCGGCCCCCGGCGTAGCAGGGTTCGCAAGTGGTTGAAGTCGTGTAGTTGCCAGCATCGATACAGAAGAGCTGAAGAAAATTCCCCAACCCAAAGCCTGCGGATCGCCACGTGGACTCTGCACTGACATGTCGGATCCATCGATACAGAAGAGCTGAAGAAAATTCCCCAACCCAAAGCCTGCGGATCGCCACGTGGACTCTGCACTGACATGTCGGATCCATCGTTTGCATGGTCCCAGCAGTTGAGGCCGCCTCTGCCGGGATGCTCTCGAAGCCCGTGCCGCACATACGAGGGGTTCGCAAGTGGTTGAAGTCGTGTAGTTGCCAGCATCGATACAGAAGAGCTGAAGAAAATTCCCCAACCCAAAGCCTGCGGATCGCCACGTGGACTCTGCACTGACATGTCGGATCCATCGATCGGGATACAGAAGAGCCAAGAAAATTCCCAACCCAAAGCTCTGCGGATCGCCACGTGACTCTGCACTGACATGTCGGATCCCATCGGCTACAGAAGAGCTGAAGAAAATTCCCCAACCCAAAGCCTGCGGATCGCCACGTGGACTCTGCACTGACATGTCGGATCCATCGTTTGCATGGTCCCAGCATTTGAGGCCGCCTCTGCCGGGATGCTCTCAAGCCCGTGCTGCACATACGAGGGGCACCTGGGAGGGCCAGGTGTCTTTAGGGTCTGAGTGGATCCTTGACCCCAGCAGGTGTGGCTTTAGGGTCTGTGTGGATCCCTGACCCCACTGCTACGGGGTGTCCTCTGGGGGCCGCAGATTGCCCTCCTGGTGTTCCCCTTCTGTGTGCTCACTGCATGGGCGATGGGGCGCCCACTGGACCTCAACTTGCATGTGAGCCCCCCCTCCCCACCCACCCCCTGTTCTGTTGGCCTCGGCCCAAGTTGTCCCTACCGGTGGCACCCGGAGGACGGTGTGGCGTACCTGATGGTGCGTGGCCTGTGGGATCGCGCTGCCGAAGTACCTCCGCCTGGGATATCGCTCCATATGCTTCAATTCAATGAGGCGCGTGCCGGGTGGCATGTACTGCCCGGACGCTGGTGGCATGCGAGCAGGCACCTCGCAGTACTGGGGGAGCACCAGGCACTAGCTCAATGTTAGGGAA
>LGRX02008506.1:45719-79646 GCA_001247695.2 Cymbomonas tetramitiformis
AGTAGGAGTGCGCGCTTGGATCATGAATGGCGGAGTAGGAGCGCGCTTGGATCATGAATGGCGGAGTAGGAGCGCGCGCAGCATGCATCTCACGTCACTGACCATGGCGCGATCATTAAGGTTGACTTTGCCTGAATGCGCAATGATGTGCGCTCCAGCCTGCCAGCCTGAACTGTGCTGCCATAAAGTCTTCCCAGTTCTGGAGTGCGATTGATGTGCTCTTCGGAGTTGGAACTGGGGCCAACAGGATGGCACAAGCAACTGGCTTAAGGGGTTGACATTAGTTCTGGCCTACGTTGTCTTGAGCTCCTCATTTTTCTTCCACCGCGACCCGGACCTGGCTACTCAATGGCCTGGTGCTAATGCATAGCATGTCGTGTTCTTTCTCCCACGGTAAATTGCAAGCGCTCACATGATCACAGCCAGCTCAATAAGTGCTACAAATGCTGGGAAACCCACGAAACAGGATCTTCTTTTCGCGTAAGTGATGTTTAAAGCTTTGGCTCGGGCACAGAATTGGGGGTCTACGGAAACGCTGAGCTCAAGTGCAACGATGTGCACAACTGGATACAGGGTGTTCATGTGGCGTGCCAAGCTTGGTGATTGTAAGCGTTGGAGATTTAGCACGAGTCTCTTTTCACGCGTGTTTGCCTACTCCTCGCTTGAACAAAGTCAAAATGTATTCAAGGATTACATGGAGCAGCTAGTTGTGACCACATCCATCATTTGTAGGCTCACTGCTAGTGTTCGAGGTATACAACTGAGGAAATGTGATTTCATGTCATTTAACTACCCAATTCAATGATCACCGTGTGTCTCCCCAATGTGTTTGTCATATGAAACCCTTTGATGAAACCATGATGTAGGTGTCTCTGTGTTCCGATGCTTGTGGCGATCTGTCATTTGACAAGTATGCCGTATTTTGTATGTTTGTTATACTAGTATAGTATTCACTCTGGCTTCCCACCACGTATTGTTAATTTGTTATACTATGTCACACTCATGGGGACGTGGTGTGGAGCTGCTGATGGAGACACTCGGCATAAAAAAATAAAGGAATACCCAAATTCTAGGGATATATATATTTTTAATGTTTTGGGAAAGTGAATATTATGTTATGGATGCCTTTACTTTGATGCAACTTAAATATGTGCGAAAACGAAAATTGCATAACATAATCTGTGCGAGTTTTATGTCCGTTTTCGGAATGAATATTTGATAACATAAAGTATTTTCATACCAGTAATTACGGTGAGTGATGATTTCTGGTCTGTGCGGCATGTAATAGTTGCAGTCGTGTCGCGTGACGATGAGCATTCTGTGTCGCAGTCGAGCGAGGACAAAGAATCGCGATTCGACAGATCCCGATTTCGGGTCCGGGCTCCGGGGTGTGCGCTGTTGCGTTGCGTTGGCATATGATTGGCCGATAGAGGTAGTTGCCCTCACTCGACGAGAATTTTCAAATATGAACAGCAAGCCGCCTCGCAGCAATACTTCATTTTCTCAAATTTCTCGCAGCAGCAGTTGATTTTGGCGGCGCTATCAGTACTTCCCTGCGTTCATTACTTCCGGCAGTTTATTTTGTGTTTTTGGCATTGTTGTTGTTTTCTTGGTTTCATGTTTGCTCCGCCTTCTCGTCAACAGTATAGATACATTTGTCCGCTCGGCGTTCTCATTCGCCGGCGTTCCCATTCGCAGGACAGCGGCTTTTTTGCGGCTAAAGCGCCCCTTCACCTTCATCTCGTCGTTTGCGGTTTTGGCTGAGTAGTAGCGCAATCGAAGAATAATCCTGGCGGAATCTTTTGCCGCCCAGGGTTGCCTGTGTGCTGTAAGGTGCTGGATGTGCTTCTTTCTTGCAGTTTGAATGAAAGTTTTTTCGAATGGTAGCAGCGCGACTACTGGGAACTGTCCCCGGCGGAATATTTCCCCGGTCTTTGCAGACCATGCGTTGTTTGCGGTTTTCGCTGAGTAGCAGCGCGTCGAAGACAGATCCTGGCGGAATATTTTGTTGCCCAGGGTTGCGTGTGTGCTGTAAGGTGCTGGATGTGTTTGTTTCTTGCAGTTTGAATGAAAGTTATTTCGAATGGTAGCAGCGCGACTGGGGACTGTCCCCGGCGGGATCTTCCCCCGTCTTTGCAGACCATGCTATTGCATAGATTTTGCTGTGACACTGTACGTTTTTATGTGGATCCGTGCTCGTTAGAGTTTGCTTGTCGGCTAAAATTTTTGTTGTGTGCGTTTTCACCATACTAACAATGGCTTGACTAGGCATGCAGGTAGTGTGATCCTTCTTGAAACAGCATATTTTAAGTTTAATATTCTTCCAACATTCGTACACTCCTAAAACAACCGAGAGTTGTAGCCTGTCCTGCGTATTTCATAGTATTAATTGCTTGTTTGATTATTGTGTGTTGTTAATTGTGCACAAGTTCGAATTCTTTAACACCAAATTTTCGAGGAGTCCTGCATAAAGCTTAGCCAAAGGCGTGTAAAAAGAAATCCACGCCAAAAAAACTTAGTATACGCCATTCTAGACGTTACGCATACATCGACTATTAAACTATTTGATTATCAAGTTATCAATAATCAGAGCTACAGGGCTCCCACATTAAGCAACAGCGAAATCAAAAGTGGGTACACATATATGTATGCATTATTATAAGGCACCTTTAATAACATTTGCTGGTAATCCTTTGGTTTCGCCTTCTAAGTATCTAGGCCTGCGCACTTGCCGTTAAGATATCATAAGAGTCCATGCCCAACGAAAGACACCACCCAGCAGCACTACGAGACCATACTGCAAGTGGGACTTGAGGAAATCAAGGAACGCGCAGGCCTTAGGGCAAATGTCAAGGGTGATATCTTCGAGTTTGGAAACTGAAATGAAATAAACATAGTTAGTGTGAGAAGCGTGCAGTGCGTTCGAACACGTCAGTGCGCAGTTGACTGCGCAATTTTGGTCGGAACGCCATTTTGAGGACCACCCTAAGGTAGCCAAGGGCTTAGGTCTCGTTAGTAAACGTTACTTGGGGGTTTTGCGGGAATCCAATTTCTCGCAAATATCTAGTGTGCTACTCATTTACCTCATCCGCTGCAATATAGAGATGAAGCAGTTCCCATGTGATTCGCGCAAAACCCCGTGGTACGTTTGTTGAGAGGCCCATACGAACGCACTGCATAGGGTCACTTTGCGCATGTAGTATATAGCATGCGCGCCATCCCGCGGCGCCGCGGGCGGGTGCCTCGGTGGTCGAACACGAACGGAATGACCCAATGAAGCACATCTGCGCGTGTTCGACCTTAAATATATGTTAAGCAAGTTGTATTTAGTATTGCCACGCCGCTCACTTGGTCAGAACACCAAGGGAATGCCGTTGCGAGGATCCCGCTTGCCGCTTTTCGCCACTCGAAGCGGGGATCCTTGGATCCGTTTCGAGTGACGAAATCTGAGAGACCAAGCTTCCTACCGTACAAGATATGATGTATGAAACACATTTTCGGGTTATCATAGTGCGCATGTTCTTCATCTCTTCATTAATCAACACCGCTGAAACAGGGGTTTCACGATGATCTTAACACTGGCGGAACGCAAGAAGTGTTCAACAAAAGATGCGGGGGAGTTTCAATGACGGCGCAGATGTCACCCCGACTACGTGATCGAGCGACCGATGCAGACTGCGGCGAATATAAATCGTGTCTGAGAATAAAAATGCAATCCAAGGCGCCGTTCCTTACATCCTTGATCCACTGTACTTCGTTGGAGATCCGATATTTATACAAAACGAGCAAAAGTTCTTGTTACCGAAAATGTCATATTTAAGGTGAAGCCTTGTTTCTTGTGAAGCCTCTTGTGAACCATAAAAGTGAAGCCTCTTCTGTGACACCGCAAGTGTAAATGGCACGTGATACAAAATAGAAATGCTAAGTAGCAGTTGCGTCAGAGATTTGCTATCCTTGATGGATATGAATTTCACTAAGAGTGGTGTCAATACCTTATGCAATTGACGGACTGACGTAATGGCAATTCCAATTTTTTTAGATTAACATAGCCAAATCTCCATCGCAAGCAGTTGTAATATATATATATATATATATATATATATATATATATATGTTTATGTATATGTATATATATTTTGTATACTTCCTATCGTACCACGTTCAGGAAAGTGATAAGCAAAATAGGAGCACCCACCAAAAGAAAAGCAGGCCCTGGAAGACAATCAGGACGGTAGCAACCAGCGCGGGGGAAAAGATCAATTCGACTGCGCAAGGATGCCAAAAGTGAGTGGCCTGAATATCTCAAGCTGTGATATACGTGGGCACACCTCAGAAAGCCTCTTGATGTCAAAATGCACGTACAAAAAGTACTCCTCCTTGCAATCACGTCACGTGGAATTGGCAAACTGTCCAGCACTTGGGACGCTGGATGTATGCTTACAGAACTCCAAATGAAATGTGGATACACTGAGCGGACCTTATTAGCGTAGTAACTCTGCACGAGATGTACGATGACTGTCATACACGACATAATAACAATCACCGTACGGGATGCAACAAACGAGTACGGGATGTAACAAATGAGTACGGGAAGCAACCAAAAGCATCGTGCCCACTCTCGGACGAAAACGAACAACGAGAAAATGTAAATGACACATGTTATAGCAATATATAAACGTGTACAACCCATATAATAAAGTACATATACCCCTCGTGCATCAAAGAGTAAAAATCCAACCCACCCACCCGACCAGATCCGGGCAGTGGGGGCGAACAAATAAATACCCCTCAAAAAAGGCCATGTGTATACACAATAATAATTGTAAGGACGAGGATAACATCAAGAGGAACCCAATATCCAGCGGAGTTCTGCCCTCACACTTCAGATATGCCACCTATCATAAAATATGATAGGAATATAAAGCAGTAGTTAATATAAAAGAGGTAAAGCCATATATCCCAACAAGAGATACAACTCACACATCCCGCCAAAATGACGGGTGCCATGCCTTTATAAAACGGGCACGGCGTGCAGCATGCTTTTCAGCTCGTGCACTCTCACGCAAAAACCGTTGCGTGTCAATCGATCTTTCATGATCATCTGATCTGTTTGCGGTATTCTGTTCTAAGGATAACCAACGAATGTTGCAAAGAGTATAGTGCAATGACGAGTTTTTCGGTCAACACACCATGCAGCATTAGAGTGCGAAATCCCAGGCTTATGCCCATGGAATAATGTAAATGCATGAACAAATACAAAGAATGCAAAAGGGTACGTCCCAAGCGTGTTCATCAAAAATATCAGGAGCATATAAACCCAAAAATGCAGGACCGGTTACGATATCCGAAGCATAACTATTAGTATGTTCGTTTTCGTCCGAGAGTGGGCGCGATGCTTTTGGTTGCTTCCCGTACTCATTTGTTACATCCCGTACTCGTTTGTTGCATCCCGTACGGTGATTGTTATTATGTCGTGTATGACAGTCATCGTACATCTCGTGCAGAGTTACTACGCTAATAAGGTCCGCTCAGTGTATCCACATTTCATTTGGAGTTCTGTAAGCATACATCCAGCGTCCCAAGTGCTGGACAGTTTGCCAATTCCACGTGACGTGATTGCAAGGAGGAGTACTTTTTGTACGTGCATTTTGACATCAAGAGGCTTTCTGAGGTGTGCCCACGTATATCACAGCTTGAGATATTCAGGCCACTCACTTTTGGCATCCTTGCGCAGTCGAATTGATCTTTTCCCCCGCGCTGGTTGCTACCGTCCTGATTGTCTTCCAGGGCCTGCTTTTCTTTTGGTGGGTGCTCCTATTTTGCTTATCACTTTCCTGAACGTGGTACGATAGGAAGTATACAAAATATATGGTGTTATATATATATATATGCTGTAGCCTGAAAGCATATTCAGCCTGGATGCATTTTTAGCCTGGATGCATGTTTAGTGCAGATGCATATTCAAAAAGAATACAAGTAATAAATAATGGTAGTAGTCTAGAAGACAGGCAGGCAGGTGATACCCATGGTTCTTGGTGATGGCTTGTACAAGCCTAGTTCTTGGCAGACTAATCTTGGAAGGTGTTGTTCTAAGAGAGCATGTGTGACATCCTACATGCTACTATGGTTATGTCTTGCGGGGTCTTCCTCACCCTCGGGCGCCATTCTCCGAGGTACCCTGTATGATACCGAGGAAGGCTTTGTGGGCGCACTCGATGATACCATTCTGATTTGGTTTTCCGGGCTCAATGAGAACAATATCCACGCGGAGATGAGCGCATAATATCTGTGATATGAACATGAAATGGAGATTAGGGAAACATTGGAAGTATGTGGCTAAAGGATGCTAAAGTATGCGCCAAAGAGGGCGCCGAAGAGGGCGCCGAAGAGGGCGCCGAAGAGGGCGCCAAGGAGGGCGCCAAAGTGGGGCCAAGGAGGGCGCCAAGGAGGGCGCCAAGGAGGGCGCCAAGGAGGGCGCCGAGGAGGGCGCCAAGGAGGGCGCCAAGGAGGGCGCCAAGGAGGGCGCCAACGAGGGCGCCAAAGAGGGCGCCAAAGAGGGCGCCAAGGAGGGCGCCAAGGAGGGCGCCAAAGAGGGCGCCAAGGAGGGCGCCAAGGAGGGCGCCAAGGAGGGCGCCAAGGAGGGCGCCAAAGAGGGCGCCAAAGAGGGCGCCAAGGAAGGCGCCAAGGAGGGCGCCAAGGAGGGCGCCAAGGAGGGCGCCAAGGAGGGCGCCAAGGAGGGCGCCAAGGAGGGCGCCGAGGAGGGCGCCAAGGAGGGCGCCGAGGAGGGCGCCAAAGAGGGCGCCAAAGGAGGGCGCCAAAGCGGGGTAGGAGAGCACAGGCATGAAGGGCGGTAAAATACCGAGGCGGCATCCCAGACGAGCACGCGACCATCCAAGCCTCCTGTTGCCAGGTGGGATCCATCGGAGCTGCACAGCCTCCGCCCCGCCCCAAGAACCCTCACCCCTCCAACAATGCGAATGCGGCGCAGGGCCTCCATCACCTCGAGCCCTCGAGCTGCGCCTTCCTTCAGGCTGGAAAACTGGGCGGAAATAGCAGCGTTATAGATGGATGTGGCAGTGGCAGAGGTGACTGATGAAAGTGATATGGCGCAGGGGAGGGGTTGCAGCGATGCGATGGCATGTTCCAGCAGCAATACCCATCTTCCCTTCAGCGTCTTCTGCACCGAGTGCTTCCCATATATATGATACAATATTCTCCCATGCCAAGGTCACCGCCGTGAAGAAGTCCCAGAAGTTGCTCTATACCAAGGGCTCCTAGGGATGCTCAGGCAGGGCCAACCATGACGCAAGGGCTCCTAGGGATGCTCAGGCAGGGCCAACCATGACGCAAGGGCTCCAAGGGATGCTCAGGCAGGGCCAACCATGACGTAAGGGCTCCTAGGGATGCTCAGGCAGGGCCAACCATGCCATGGGAACAAGCACCTGAAGGCGAGAGCCGCCACGGTGTCCGTGTGACCTCGCAGCGGGAGCTTGGTTGGCTCTGCACCACCCACCCCCATCTTGTACAGGAAGGCCGTGTCATCACAACCCCCTGTACACGAGTGCCCGGCGCACATCAGCCTGCGCTCCTCTGCAGCTCGCGTCACCCCCAGCAACGACTGCGGCCGACGGCAAGAGACCTCCATGGCCTCCATACCCCTGAGAGCCATAAAGCCCTCCATACCCCTGAGAGCCCTGAGAGCCATGGGAGGGCCTCCATACCCATGAGAGCTGGTGCCCGTCTACTACACACCACCAGCAAAGGGCGCCCGCCGCCAACATGTACCCCAAAGAGACACTCCCCGCTTAAGAACAATGTGAAAAGACACCCATCGCATAAGACTTAACATTAAAGATACCCACGACTTACAACCAACGGCGAGAGACACTTTCTCGCCAGCAACACACACCCGCCGACAAAGAAGTCTATGGCGTACATCCAGCGGGAAAATTGGCCCGCTATCGATAACCCACCACACGCCTGCCTCATACGACCACCGGGAACACACGCGCAACGCATAAATCACCTTAGTCAAAAGCGTCACTACAACCACCGGGAACACACGCGCGACGCATAAATCAACTTAGTAAAAAGCGTCACTACGACCACCGGGAACACACGCGCAACGCATAAATCACCTTAGTCAAAAGCGTCACTACAACCACCGGGAACACACGCGCGACGCATAAATCAACTTAGTAAAAAGCGTCACCACAACCACCGGGAACACACGCTTGCCCCTACACCATCGGGAAAACCTACCCGCCATATACAACTAACCGGCAGCACACACCCGCCGCCTACACCCAACTGGTAGCACACGCCTGCCGCCTATAAAGGCTACACGCCACCATGCTAAAGGTTCTATGCGGTCGATAATACAGGCTGGCGCAAGCAGGGCCCGGCTCACCAGTGGCAAAGTCAGTGGGGTTGGCTGGGCTGCAGGCGACCGCGATAACCTGCAGGGAGGCACCCATTCGCGTGGCTCCAGTCTCTTCAGCAACGAGGCATCGCGGGGTGCACCACAGTGTTCAGCAGAGGCACGAGGTGCATTCACACACGGGCAAGAGCGCTTCAGGCCTAACGGGGCACGGAAAGTGGTGGGCTCGGAACGCGCCGCATCTGTGTGCTCAGTCAAGACGAGGAGTGCCGCGTTCTCCTCCGGGGGGACGTCCGCCTCCATCCCCGACGGGCCTCCTGCCAGAATGGAACATGCCGCCAAAGCGTGCAGCTCAGGACGAGCGGTCACTAGGGAACTGGTGCGCCGCCAGCAGGTGCTCGCCAGGGGTTGCTATGATCGCGCTTTTCGCACGTCCGCTTGGAACCGGAAGGCGGCCGTGGCACAGCGGGGGTAAGGGTGCCAAGTGAGGTGACAGGCTGTCAGGGGTGGCTCTGAGGCAGTCGTTGGGCTGGCAACGAGGGCAGCACGGGCGGTGGTCCTCGCAGACGGATATATACAAAGTTCACATCGCACCGTCCGGTGAATGCCGAGGAGGTACAAGCAAGCACACCTTCCGCAGAAGCGCCGGCGCCGGCTGTCGAGGCTGCGGCGTCCTCCTCCTCCTCCTCGCTGTCCGGGGGAGCCACTGCCAGCAATGCCCCTGCCGTCAGTTGCCACCGCCTCTGCACGTGTGTGAAGCACGAGCCCTAAGTGCAGGCCTACTACAACGCTCTGCCATTCGCCAGGGAGGCCACTGGCGCAAGCCCTCGACAAGGAGTCAGCAGGGGCATCGGGTTGCTGCTAAGAAGGAGAGGGGTAGAATGCCCCCTCCTCCGGAGCCCATGGGAGCCCGTGTGGGAAGAGCAAAGCGCTGCCCCAGCTGAAGGATGAGGGCGGCCAGAGGTAAGGAGAGGCCCGCCGCCTCCGCTGTAGATATGACGCTCGCCGAGCTGGGATGGGTCTGCGACTTTCGGGTCTACCGGGCCACGCTGCGGACGAGCTCGAGGAGCAAAAAACCGAGAGACCCTATCTTGTGAAGGAGATCAAGCGCCGGCGCAGTGCTGAGACCGTAGGGTTGGCTAACACTGACCGCTTGACCGTGTCAATGTACGTCAGCGGTGCTCTTGGACACGGCAGTGCACTTTTGGTCGCCTCCCCTCAGGATAGTGTCCTAAAAGAGAAGGTCGTGTGAGGAGAAGTCACTTACTGTCGTCCTCATCCAAATCTGCCACCACTTGGATGTCATCGGCCCCTTCCTCCACGAAGGCCTACCGCATAAGCAAAAGAAGTGAATCAGGGATACCGGCGGGCGCAGCAGCTGTATGCGGAAGTGATGGCGGGACCCGTGCCCTCCAAAATTTTGTTTCCTCTTTCACGTTGCGCTTGGCTTACCATGAGAGAAATTTCGAATTTGAAAAATGTGCTCACAAACACATATCTGCTGTATATCTATGCACGAACGGTAACAGCTGTTGCTCGATGAACCTTTCGCCTTCGCAAGTGAAGCAAGCACACACGCGTTTGTCCAGGAGGGTCTTTTAGACTTCTCCTTCGCTTGCGCTTGAATTATCGGTAGATTTCTAATCCGTAGCAAAGCGTTCGATTTGACTCAGTCCGTGGGGTCTCGTTCGATCATTTTAATTTTCGATTATATCCACGTCACCGGTCAATCGTCGGGATCTGTCATATATATATCGGACGCACGTAACACACTTGGGGTACCGAATGGTGTGTCGTGCGTTGATTTCACGTTCGCAGAGCCTCACAAACTGGACGTGAAAAAGTCCGGGGAGTGATTGTTGTCACTCAACTGCGTCGTGAGTCTCGGTGGTGGGCGCTGGCGTTACTGTTCTGCTCGGTATTACTGTACTCTAATGTTTAACTATCATTGGTTAACTATGACTAACTTTGACTATCTGTCATATTTGATATTAAATTATGACAGGGGTGTCAGCGGGGGTCTGTAAGGGCCGCCAGGGGGTCCGAAAATAAGTTTTGGCCGTTTTAATCGGCCGTGGAGGCCCCCCTATCGTGACCCCCCTAATTTTTGTGTGCATTCAGGGTTTAGGGTTTAGGTTTGGCAGAATTATGTCAGAATTATGTCAGAATTACGTCAGAATGTGTCATAGTGGCGGCTACGCCGCCGCCGGTGCCGGTGACTGTGGAATTTGAATATGTCTTATGTGTTAAATATGGGCGTGCTATAAGGAACGGCGCAGCCTTAAATTGCAATATCTATAGTATTTTTTCATTTTCAACAAAAAAAATATAAAAAAGGGAGGTGGGAGGTGGGAAGTCGGCTTTTTTAGAAAGTATTTTAGAAATCAAAAAAATAATATGATATATTTTATTGTCATTTGAAAAACTTTTCCAAAAAGTAGCACCTCCCACCACCCAACCTCCCCTTTTTTAAAAATAGATTTAATGAAAATGAAAAAATAAATTCGATAAAAATGAAGAGTAAATTTGATGAAAATGAAAAATAGATTCAAAGCAAATTCAAAATAAATTCAAAAAATATCTAAAATAATCGGCGGTGTGCGAAACGTGGCGCAGTCTATTAATATATCTATCATATATCTATCATATATCTATCATTTTTTAACAAAAAAAAAGAAAAAGAAAAGGGAGGTGGGAGGTGGAGGTTGGGTAATTTCAAAAAGTATTTTAGAATTCACATAAATATATCATTTCATTTTATTGTCATTTGAAAATCTTTTCCAAAAAGTAGCACCGCCCACCGCCCAACCTCCCTTTTTATGAAAAATGGGAAAGTAAGAAGATGTAAGAAGATGTAAGTAAATGATAAGTAAATCACACACTAATGATTTGTTTTGACCACGACGCAGCATATTCACCGTCATTTTACACACATTAAAAAAACCACTTAAAGAACTTGATAGTAAGATATACAAGGAAAATGACAACATATCTCGATTTATTGCCTATTCATATTCAACAACTAATATTTGATAAAGTATATGAATTGGAAATTGAAGAGCATAAGAAAGTGTTTGTAAATGTATTGCAAGAGCTTACTACGAGTATCGATGCACATTCATTCAACTATGAAGGCAATGAAGAACATCTATTTGAATGTAGTATTTGTGAATCGAAAATGAAAATGTGGACAATTAAGCGTATTATTAATCTAAATGGCAAATGGTGTTGGTGTTGTAGAAAAGCAATTTGTGAAAAATGTTATGCCAACGATGAATATCTTTCATTCAAATGTTCGAATCTATGCGAAGAATGTTATGAATGTGAAAAAAGTATGTATGATGTATCTAAACTTGGCCTTTACTACTATCATTTACACTTTCGACCGAAAGCAAAATGGTGGCAAGAAGAATATGGTGCAAAGCTTAATAATGGTTTTGTAAAAGTATATAATTAATTTAAAGAATGGCGGTGTATTAGATAGTAACATATATGGATTTGAATATCACATATACTAGATATACTTGTGCGAACTCAAAGTTTAAATTATATCAACAACAATATCAAAAGGATAATGCTTGCAAATGTCGCGAAAAAACTATGAAAAGTTATTACAAAAATCACGAAGAAAATAAGCGCAAACAACGTGAACGATATCAAAAACGAAAATTATTGCAACAATCATACTCTCATTCTCAAGTAAAGTAATTGAAATCTGGCTTGACCCAAATTAATACTCCTTCACCAGCTCCGGCAACCTTAGATTCCATAGCTGTACCAATAATCGAATCGCCTGCACTAATTTGAGCGCTAATAATCTCACCACTTACTATGCATTTAACACGTTGCCCTTTAACGTAGGTGTTGTCCGTAGCAGTTGCATTTCTGCAAGTAGTAAACCCACGTCCTATCAATACGAAACACGATTGGCTTGCGGCACTGTCTTGAATACAGACACCGATGGGGGTGCAGTTTTGATTACTTTGAGTATACGAGTTATTGAATGGTTGAACTCCATTCACGGTGTTTATTCCATCATCATCGAACATAACAATAGTCGAAGCTGTAATCGTATCGGCGGTGTTATTAACAAATGTAAATACATCGCCCGTAAATCTCAACGGATTTGCTGGAAGAGTCGTATGCGCATATGCTTTCGTGATAAGTGTCAAAGGAACACCCGTTAGTGTGAGTGAGTTGGTTGAACTTGGATAAGCGTAATTTAATGAATTGGATAGAATGATACCCGCTGCATCTAGGTCTCCACTAAGATTTATGTTTGAAGCGGTGTCCCCGTTTGCGACCACTTGTGCGAGCGTACCTATGGAGCCTTGAAGTACTGCGCCACTTCTAACTTCATTTGATGCTGAATCATAATACAATTGCAAACTTTCTGAACCCACATCTGGACTAGCCCTAATAGGTCGAATATAACAACTACTTGCCACACCGGCATTCAATTCAATTCCGCTTGCGTTCAAAACAATTGTGTTATCGGTGTTCACTCCACTTTGAGTAGAGTTTTGTCCAGCTAACGCACCAATATTTAAAGAATTTTCGCCGGCTGAAAATTCTCCTGCATATTTTCCAATATTAATTGCTTCGTCTTTACAATTATTCTGACCACAGTCGTCGCCGATACAAACTGCAAAGCTACCACAATTATTGTTGGCTGCTCCCGAACCAATAGCAATCGTATCATTGGAAGTTGTATTATTTATGGATAATGCATTACGACCAATAGCGATGGAACGTTCACCCATATGGTCGGCGTTTGTGTATCCTTGAGTTTGCTCTCCGATTGATACTTTACCCAAACCGCCCGAACCTGATTCAATTCTAAGATTATTTCCACTAAGTTTCTCTTGATTAATAATCATCGTGCCTGTACCTGTGTATGAAACATCGGCAACACTAGTTGTAGCCCCTCTAGTGGTCACATCTTGAAGTGTAGATGTATCAGGTTGGACGGGGAGATTTATTAAACCTGAGCCATCACCGACAAATGCAGATGCCGTAATACTATTTGTAGTCGTACTACCCAGGTCAGTAACTGATTGGAGATTCTGATTAGCACCAGATGGCAAATTGCTTAAAAGACTACCGTCCCCACGGTATTTACCGGAGGTTAATGTAATATCACCTGTATTGAGCACGAGTGGACCGTCGTTTATCAATACCCCACCGCCAAACGGCTCGATATTAACAACCGTTTGGAGGCAAGAGATTTCATTCAACCCTGTTTCGCCGATTTTAACTCTTGTTTGTTCGACCGGGTCTAACGACTTAATCTCGAAAGAGCTGTCAAGGTCATCGAGCCCCGCTGAAAATCGTGATTTGGAGACTGGGTTGTTTAATACAAAATCATTGAATTTTATCGAAGTGTGAACTTTCAGTGAGCCATCTGTCAATAAAGACATTTGTTCACGCTCGAGTGTTGGGTCTTGTGTGTCAATCCACTTAATATCATTTTGATACCGAATATCGCTACCGATGTGCATCGTTTGAAGTGGATTTTCAATCGAGCCTAGCGTTTGACATTCAACCGTATTGACTACCAATGGGTCACTTATACCTACGACAGGTGTTCCATCTTTAGTCAATGAATTTACATCTAGATTTTTTATGAATGCGTCTTCTCCTAAGCAAAATGCGGACATATCTATATATTATAAACCTAAGATTTTTTATATCGGGCTAAGTCTTTTTGTATTTCACAGTCCATTTACCACCACCCGGCGGATCTTCTTCTATATAAAACTGTCCAACGGCTGCGGCAGCTTCAAGTGGCATACTAGCTGGATTTACAAACAAACCTTGCCCTATATTCAGATTTTTTGCAATGGTGCAACTTCCCTTGGTGCGTAAAGGATTGAGACTTCCCGAGGTATACCGATTATTAGCATCCAGGTCGTCATAATCATTCTCCGCTACAAATTGTTGAAAAAAGCAACGACCATCTGCTCTTATTATCATAGCATCTCCGCCGCCAATGAAAGCGGCTCCATTTGCAACATTTTGATACGTCAAAATTATTGCATCCGCTATTGTTCCGGCTGGTAAATCAAATTTCAGAGCTGGTTTTCCGGGGTCATTATCCACATTTAACAATAAACCTGAATTTGTGTTTACTTTCAACGTTTCGCCACGAATAATAACATCATTTGGATTACTTACAGCATCTCCACTTTGCAATGCAATCTCTGCCTGTCCATTTCCCCTAGTATTTATTAATGCGTATACATTTACCGAAGAATCACTTAGTAATCCTGTAGCATTTTGAAAATTTATATCCCCCTCTTTGACGGTTACATTTCCATTTGTTCTTTCAATGTCATTTGTCGTACCGGACACAATTGTCCACAAACTAGTTCCTCCGCCACCCGTAGGAGGTGGACCACCATTGAACGTTGTGCATTGCAGATTTTTGCAGATAAGTTCGTCACTAACAACCGCCGTACTTCCAAGTGAAAAGGCCGACATCTATAATTATTATAATATATAAAATATATAATATATGCATTCATCAAACCATATTCGGAATTTGCTCCATTTCTCGTGTTCGAGGTATATTTGCTTGTTGCCGTTGCGAATTATTTGCAGGTATTGGCGTTTTTGACGAATCCACAAATTTGACGCCGTGTACATAAATTACGTTATCGTCAAATTCATCTTTACGAATTCCTTGCTTTTGGTAATCATAATTTGAATGCCAATGTCTATCTTCAAATGCTCGTTGCCTCTTTTTGTCTTTGTTGCGTGGAATGTAAAACAACCAATTTGCAAAACCTTGAAGCTCATCGGGTGCATTCTTCGATGTATACCTAAAATCTGGGTCTATATTTGCTAAGATATCGGGATTCAAATCTTCCGAGACACGATTTGCATAATCTTGCGGACTTTCATCTTCTTTGGCTGAATAGTAGGCATCATACACCGCTAACCCATAAAGACCCGCATCTAATGATTTTGATGCGATTCTTGCCAAGCCGAGGCGAGCTCTTAACGGCGATACCCTTTCCGATTCTATGTTTTTGGGAGTATAGAATTGGTTGATATCGTGTAGTTCGCTTATTTCACTTTCCGTGCTTGGTTTAGGTAAGACATATTTGACATCATATGTAGCATCCTTGTGCTTTAAACGTCTTGCGCCCATTGATACCAAGTCACCTTCGACGCCGTATATGTTATGAATTCTATCATTTGGAACGTTACCCACAGGTTTTTGAAATGGGTTTATTGCGGGATTGAATAAATGAGCCTCTTTTATTCTAGATTCTTTAGATGCATACTTTTCCATTAGATAATTTTGTACACCGCCGCCTAAGCTATGCCCCGTTAACGCCACATTGCTAGTTGGATATGCATTTAATACATCTATTAAACGACTCTCAGCTTGCTTATATCTACCCGTTTCTCGTTGTTTTCCGATAAGAGTTTTTAGATTCACATCGAACCAATCCTCGTATGCTAACGGGATACGTTGTGGGTCACTGATCAAGACATCGGCATCTTTTAAACCCGACACATCACTTCCTCGTTGTGCAATAACAACCTCATCTCTTAACTTGTGTTTTAAAACAATCGCATTTCTATCCGACAAGTCTTTATCCAAGTTGTAACTCGGCAAATCCAACATTGCATTTTGAAAACGTTGTGGGCTTTCCTTCTTAAATGCATATGCATACGAAAGCTCACTCGCTCTAGCCATTTGAGCCATCCTCTCGTCATCTTTAGTGATAGTGTTTTTGCCTATAATACGTTGACCTAACGAGGTTTCTTTTGTCATTTCCTCAAGCAATTTGCCGTATTTTGTTTTTAGAAATTGATTATGAGCTTTATCTACTTTACTCAAACGTGTCGAGGTTATCGGCTTTAAGGTATCTATGTCATATTTTGGCTTATTAGTGATTCCGGGCACGACTCGGACATCTTTACTTTTGTTTCCGGTAATAGTTATTTCAGGTCTTTGCTTTGTAATCTCATTTTCTGCATTTCTTTTCGTTTTGGACACAAATGTATTATCCAATGTTCGATAATTAAAAGCGCCAAATGATTTTTGACATTTACCTTGGTCGGGATTTTCATAACAGCTTGTCATTCTTATTATAGTATTTGTAGATAATTCATACGATTACGGAGTTGGTGGTTGTATCATTGACGACATAGAATACACCGACGAATTTCCGGGAGAGCTAGACGTTGACGGATAACCACTATAAGGAGGCATAAATGTTGACACGGATGGATAATTTACGGTGCCACTACTCATAGGTTTGATTTGATATCGCCTTTCGGGCATTGCTCTATTTAACATTGCCTCCGATTTTAGAAAATCGGTAAATTGAGCACTGTCGGCATCGCCAGATAAACCATAAGCGGACACAATTGGATGTTGAAAATGAACAACGCCTTGATTGAGAAGGTCGGTATGTTGAGCCGCAAATGAAATTATCGCATCGAGTTGCAATTGGTCCGTAATTCCTTTTCCCGATTTTTTCATTATGCCGGGACTTGATGACGACGATCGGGTGGACACTTTAGATGGCTCATATAATGCTTGAAAATCAGGTGACATCTTTAAAAATTTTCGAAATTCGTCTTCAAAGCCGTGTTGCTTAATCCAACTTCTACCATTTGATGGCGTTGTAATTACTTTTTCTATCGCGTCCAAATTTCTCAATTCTGCTTTCCCTTTGAAATCTTCAAATAATGCTTGACGTTCTATTGGCGACATATTGTCAATCTTGTTTAAGACAAAATGTTTGTTGTTTTCCAATAGTGGATTGAATTTCACTTCTGCATAATCTATGATTGGTTTACCGTTAATAAATATTACATCGTTGAAATTAGGTATCGATGAACTATACCCACCCGACTTTTTGGCAAATTTTTGTGTTTCTTTCATCATTTTTTCGTAACTTACGGGAGTAAGACCGAATGCCGCTGCTTCCATTTGCTTACATAGAGCAGCATTTTTTTGTTTGGTTAATGTTGAACGTTGCATATTATTATTATTATATTATATATATATTATAAATGACAAGAGCTGAGTGGAATGCAAAACTACGCTCGTGTGCTAAAGAGTATAAAGAAAGTAAGCAACAAAAGCGTTCAACACTGATTAAACCGAAACCAATCAAAGTTAAAAAGACTCAAATAAACAAGATTAAAGCGCCTTTACGACCAGATTATGCCACTATGCCGAATGCCCAAGCCAAAGCCGTGGCTAAGACAATATATTCGCTTGAAGCACGTCCATATATCAAACAACAAATGCAAATTGCAAAAAGAATCAGAGGTTCTATACTTTAATTTTTTTTGTGCGAATATAATATATAACAAGATGGTTTGCAATAAATGTAGAAAAAAGCGCAAAAGCACAAAGTTATATAAAAATATGTTATGGCATAAACCGTCCTACCACAAACGTTCTAAATAATTATTTGTTAGCCTATAATATGGACATACTCAACAACTCTTGCGATTTTCAAACGTTCGGAAATGTAATGGTGATGATTATTGCGAGTATATTTGCCGGCATAAGAATGAGTCGATGTAAGTATATAGAAACTCCTTGTTGGAAATGTCAAAGAGATTTAGTTAATACTGATTCTAATTCAAATATATAGAATGGGTATATTATAAAATGTTCTTAGATTATTTAATTAAAGTTGCATAAGTAATTGAATCGTACCTATTCTTGTTTTATGTGGCTTTATGTTATTCATATAGCACAATCTTTGGAGCAAAGGCATTTTGGCACCAATATAATGGAGCACACTTGTATCATCCACATTGTGTTCATAATTTCCTTGTTGCCAATAATGTCCACGTAACAATCTATGAAAGGATTCGTGGTAATCACAAAGAATCATTTTGTCTTTATTTTTATGGATAGTGAAATCAAATTTCCAATGCTTTTTCACCTTGAATGGAAATATGTCCAATCCTTTTAATTCTTGTAATACTTCTTTCATTTGATTTTGATGCTTCAAGTTAATATTATCAAGATGATCATATTTATAAGTATTAGAGGAAGTAGTCATAATGACTTGTTTACTCAATGAAGTCTTGCTCTTTAAGTGGAAAATTTTCATTAAAAAAGGGAGGTGGGAGGTGGGAGGTTGGCTTTTATAGAAAGTATTTTAGAAATCCAACATAAATATTGAATTGTTTTTATCGTCATATAAAAAACTTTTCCAAAAAGTAACACCTCCCACCACCCAACCTCCCTTTTTTTGTTGGCTTACATCTACAAGAAAAGCCTTTCAAAACTAGCATCTCCCACCATATTTATTTGTAAACATAAGGGTATGTTTGTGTATAAATGGATTTGTTAGACTTAAGTAAGGTGTTTCGCTACATTCTTCAAGGTTGTGTACCGGTATCTCGTGAAGGCATTTTTTGTTGTAGCATTCTTCGCACATCACCTCATCACACGCCGGACATATTACATTTATATTAAAATACACCTCACAATCCTCTTGGGCATCCAATTCACGAGTCTCTTTTGGTTTTTTCAAATAAATCCCTTTTGCGGTGATTAATTCACAACACTCATCACAAGCAATATATTTCTCATCTTCCTCATACTCTTCACACATTTCCATAAATTCCTTTAAGACTTCTCGGAACTTCTCTTTGTGCTCCAATGTATACACCATAGTGTAAATTTTCTCTTGAATGTCAAAAGGCAAATGATAGAAAGTAGTAGAAGTAGCCATTGTTGTATTTCTACTTTACTATGAAGTGTTCTTTAAGTGGAAATTTTTTTATTAAAAAAAGGGAGGTGGGAGGTGGGAGGTTGGCTTTTATAGAAAGTATTTTAGAAATTGAAAATAAATATTGAATTGTTTTTATTATCATACAAAAAACTTTTCCAAAAAGTAACACCTCCCACCACCCAACCTCCCTTTTTATTATTTAATGAAGTAGTTGTTAAATAAACACTTGTTCTCTTGAGAGTTCTCTTTCTCTAAATTTTATTCCTATCTTATAAGTCACCCAAGTCTTGTTCTCTTTCACCTCAATTGACTTGTAGCCTTTCTCATTCAATTCGATTGTGAAATTCTCCTTTGAGACCGTGGTAGTGTTCTTGTCATTAGAATAGGTTGTAAACAATGTATTAAAAGGTGTACACCATTCTTCGATAAATTGTTTCTTTTTTGCTTTATCGGAAATATTTAATACAAACTTCCCCTTCTTTGTGGGATGGTTTACCAAAAGATTATTAAAATCTCCATACGTCTTATGTTCGAGTGTTTCATAACAATTGCCATCTTCATCCGTGTCGCTATCGGTGTATACATTGAAGTGTTGTTTGACCCACGCCAACCCTCTTGTTTCTTCGTTGACGACTTGCATTGTTTCGTCCGATATCACTTGAGGCACACTTGGTGCTTGCTTCCAATTGTTTTTGTAGTAATCACATACAAGATAAATGAAAGCATCATATACATCTTGTTCCTTAATCCAATTCTTTATGTTTGGGTCGTTTGGAAAGAACTCTTCGTTTACCATTTCACACTCGGGATTGCTATGCCTTGTTTGTCTAAATACTCTTACTCTATCGGGAATTGATTTGTCATTATCGGAGAATTCAGGTATGTCGTTTGAAAAAATGATTATTGTACTTCGATTGAAGAATGAAACCTGAGATTTATATAGGTCTCTTGCATTTATTTCATCACCTCCACTTATCAAGGTTCTAATAGTATGTGCATTAATCTTGACACACTCATTGTAGCTCTTTCTTGAGCCCGCGCCTTGATGAGTTTCTTTTACCATAGGTATCTCATTGCAAACCGTTAGTCTCTTGTCGTGAAATGCTTTCGCCCATTTCCATTGAGTTTCCTCTTCGTTTTGAACATTTGCTTTTCGAATAATATTTCCTCCGTTCAAAGTTCCGTAGAATCCCTTTTTATCACCTAACGCGTTTCTCAACAAGTCGGTCAATGTTCCTTTCCCGCTTTTTGTTTTGCCCAAAATGGTGGGAAGCACTCTATCACAATAATGACCGGCGATGCCTCTCGCTATGGTAGCCAATGCATAATTCACTTTTTCTTCGTTATTATAAGGTAAGTCAAATAGCTTATACTTTACTTCTTTGGCTATCTCACTTTTGTCGTCGCACACATATTCCCTATCAATGATAGAGGTGAAATAGAATTCGGGATTTGCTTCTAATATTCGGTGGTTCTTCAAATCGAGCACACCGTTTTTGAACAATAGATAACCAATTTGTTTACTAAAGTCGAACTCCTTTATCTTTGTGCAAAAGGCGGGCAATGCATCCCTCAAGTCACCATAGCATTTCTTCAAATCCCACTTTAGTTCATTGTCATCCATATGATGAAAATATTCTTGAGACTTTTGATACACCATTTTCTTAATGTCTTCGTCATCATTCATCCATAATCCTTTCTCCTTGCAATATATGTAAAGACCGCTTTCGGTCATTAACACATTGTCATCATTCATTTCCAAAAACACCTTGGCAAATCGTTTCCCGCCAAACCGATCATCGTGTTTCACGTGCAAAGCTATATGGTCCGGTACATACTTCTTCAAGGCGATATGAAACTCGTTGTCTCCTTCTTTCAATTTCAAATGCTCTTGTTTAATTTTCACATTAAAGTCCAAGACGCGTTTTATCTCATTCATCATTATAATGTCAAAATCATTGTTGGTATTATTTTGTCTTTCAAAGTAAATCGCATCAAATTTGGTGGCTCTTACGATTTGATTGTTAGTTTGCAAGACATTAAACATTACCACGTTCATCTTCTTCTCAATTTCTTGAATGTAAAGGGAAAGTGCACCAAACTCGGGATTGCTCTTTTTCTCTTTCCCTTTTTGTGATTCAATGTGTGCCTTTTGTGCTATATGATAATTTGGGAAGTGATTTTCGGCGTTGACCGCTACATACTTCATCAAGGTCATATATGCTTTGATAAATGGCAACGGCGACTTTAATTCTTGTTTGTATTTTGCTACCCAAGTTTCAAATGTCCCACCAAACGTTATAATAATCATAAGATCTTTTGCCTCCTTTTGTGTGACGTTGTATACCTCTTCAATCTTTTTCAATTGTAAGTCCCTATGAGCGATGTAGGCCTTGAGTGGTAGTAATTTTGTCTCACATCTTAGGTATTTTTGACACAATTGATACAAAATTGTCGGAGCACAATTTTCAATATCACATTCGTTTATATTGTTGTTCAACACGTGTCTCAATATCTTTTTATTCAATTGTTGAAATGAGTAGCTTCCCAATTTCTTTGTGTGCTCATACATACGACCATAGCCATATTTCTTTGTTTTGAATGTGTGTTCTTTGGCACCCATTTTCAACATTAGTTTACATCTATCAATGTCATTCTTTGATACCAAATCATTCTCCTTGTCAATATTTGAAATAGTTTTCAAAATAGTATCATCATAGTAAAATTCTTGAATCACTTGTGGTGCTTTGAAATCATAAGTAATGTGTTTATCCATATTGTGTTTTTCTACTTTACTATCATCTTGTTCTTTAAGTGGATTTTTTATTGGTAGTTTGCACATCTTATTATTATAAATATTCATTTTCTTAAATTGTTTTATCTTACTATCACATCGCAAAAAAAGGGAGGTTGGGCGGTGGGAGGTCTTAGTTTTTGAAAACTTTTTTATATGTGTATACAATGACTGATTGTAGATGATATCTATAGAATACTTTCTGAAAAAGCCAACCTCCCACCTCCCACCTCCCTTTTTTCTTTATGAATAATTCAGACCTAACAATGATTTCTTGGCTAGTAAGTACAATTTGTCACGTTCACTCATCACTTCATCATCTTTAGAATCATTTTTAGAATTATTCCCTTTCTTCTTTCTTTTTACAATAACTTCTTCTTGTTCCGATTCACTTGACTCTTCAACATATACAATTTTCTTTTTTGGTTTTGTCTTCTTTGGCTTTGACTTAGTTAACTTTATTTCATTTTTGACATCATTGTCACTATTATGTTTGGACTCTTCGATGTCTTCAGACGTGATAGGCTCTTCTTTTGTGACGGCTTTTGAAATGATTTGTTGCGCTTTCTCGTGCTTTTCTCTTTCTTCTATTTGGCTCGCCAATTTGATGTCGGCCTTTTGTTTACTCTTCTCCCGTCTAATGGCTAACGCTTTCTCACGGGCCTTTGCCAAAATCTCCTTATGCTCATCGGACAATGGTTCACCTTTCTTGGGCATTCTATATAGTAATCAAAAGAAAATAAAACAAATGAAATTTACTTATCATTTCTTATATTGTGATACCACCTAAACTAGATTGTATAGGATGTTGCAAATTCTTAATTTGAGGATGATATAACGGTCTATAGAAAACTACCGATTGCGCGTTTATTGGCGTCTTATTTGTAATAAGATATGACTTATAACCTACGCCATCGGGATATGAACCACGTGAGCTTCTCTCGGCATACCTACTTACCGAGCGACAAGGTTCAATCATTGTGGAGGCTGGTCGCTGAGTATTCATCAACATTGGATTCATAGGACCAACATTTCCTCTAAACTTTGAAAATTGCTCTAACTTGTTTCCTCCGATGATGGGTTCATTAGTGATGTATTGTGGACCTTGAGGACCGGTTTGTATTTTCATTTGATTTCGAAAACCTTTAATGCGTAAAGACATTTCTTTTATATTATAATAAATGATATAAATATAATCATCAATGGCATCCTTCCACACGAAAACATTTACCAAATATGATGATTATGCGACACCAAAATCTGCCTTTGAGCACATTCAAGCATTGGTTCCAAAAGGTAAAATAATTTATGAACCTTTTTACGTAGATGGGATAGCATCACAATATCTCAATGAACTTGGTTTTGATGATGTTATACACGACTCACAATTGGATTTCTTTGTTCATAGTAAAGATTTGCAGTTTGATCTCATTCTTTCGAATATCCCATATTCTCAAAAGAAAGAAGTTCTCACTCACTTGAAGAAATTGAACAAGCCGTTTATGTTGCTTTGCCCTATATCTATGCTGAACACAAACTACTTAAGGGAATTGTTCGGCAATGATATTCAATTAATTATACCAAAAAAGCGAATTCAATTCTACAAAATTGTAAATAATGAAAGAACATTTCCGGGTAGATGCAATTTTGAAACGGCGTGGTTTTGTTATGGAATACATTTACCTCGTGACATCAATTTCTTGTCTTAACCCCGTAAGAATAAAAAGGGAGGTTGGGCGGTGGGAGGTGTTACTTTTTGAAAACTTTTCTCTAATGAAGATAAAATATATTATATTATTTCTTTGATTTCTAAAATACTTTTTGAAAAAGCCAACCTCCCACCTCCCACCTCCCTTTTTTGTAAAAATATTTTCCACTTAAAGAGTTGTCTTACATAAGGTAGAAAAAACAACAATGGCTTCTTCTACTACTTTCAAAGATCTTCCTCTCGCTATTCAAGAAAAGATTTTCGATATGAAAGAGCAACTTGAAATGGAGGAGTTTTTACAAAAGATGAAGGAAAAAAGAATGGAAGAGGTTAAAGCGATGGGCGAATCGCACAAAATTTTTGCCGATTCAAAGCCCAATACTAAAGACATTAAATGTGAATGTTGTGGATGTGTTGAAGACATCTCCGATTACTTTTGTCAAGATGATGATGATGATGATGATAATGATGACGATGATGACTACGATGAAGAATATGATGGAAACGAGTTTGATTATTGTGAAGTTATAGATGGGTTAGGGTGGGGTGAATGTTTAGGTTGTGAAAAACTCCTTTGTACCGATTGTAAACAAATAAATACGTCGATGAGTTGTTATTGTGAAGAATGTTTTGAATGAGCATCAATATTCTTATTCTTATCACTACTTGGAACTATTAATTCATTAAAACATTTTCTATATTTCTTATTTGCATCTTTGGGATTTAAATCAACAAGCAAAAAACAATATTTATCTTTGGTAGCATAATCATAGACCTGCATAAATTCATCATAATCTATTTCACCACTTACACTTTTGTATACATTCTCCATCTCTTTCTCGTCGTATATCTTAAAGAGGCATAAGGCCGTGGCATTGTTTCTCACGGCTCTTGGAAGCCCATATTGTGCACTTGAAAAGTTTTGGACACATATCAATAAACTCAGTCCCAATGCCCCTCCTAAGTCTTTTGAAAACATACCACAATGCCTATGTCTTACACACAGATTTATAAACTTTCTATTACCGAACAATCGAGTGCTTTGAGCATCATCTACAAAACAAATAATTCTAGGTTGATGTTTGTATTTATACGTCGGTGGTTGATAATTGTTTGAAGCAAATTTCAATAAATACTCGGGTGGTATTTCAAGTATACTAATGGAATCACTATGTATCATCTTCATCACTTGCTTGTAGATTTCCAATTCTTTTAAATAATTTTCATACTCTTCAGCTTCCTTGTCCATTATGTTTAATACATTGTCTATAGTCTTGGGCTCGTCAGGGTCAAAGACATCTTCGTCATCTATCTTCAAGTCTTCCATCAGAGCCTTGTTCGATGCGAAGGTCGAGCTTACACATAATATACGGTCGCAATTGTCATCTTGCTTGAGCATCCTTAAGTAATTGCAAGCGCTTGTAGATTTGGCTGAACCACGACGACCTACCAATAGAATATTGAACGGCATCTTCAATAGGTTCTCACCCGTCTCATATTGAAAGGCTGAGGCTTTAGGTGGCTGAATCTTAAGTCTTGCATCATTTAACTTAATCGTCTTCATATTATTCTATATAATATTTTTACCAAAAAAAAAGGGAGGTGGGAGGTGGGAGGTTGGCTTTTTTGAAAAGTATTTTAGAAATCACAAAAATATATTATATTATTTTATCTTCATTAGAGAAAAGTTTTCAAAAACTAAGACCTCCCACCGCCCAACCTCCCTTTTTTTGCGGAACGGAATATTTGGAAATTTATCATTAGTATTATAAGATGAATTGTATCAAAGATATACCCGAAACTTGCTATACCGACCGCCAAAAAGAATTGATGTGTAATTACTTCAAACACTATAAGGAATTGCACCCACACATTCCAGATTCCATTCTAGTGTACACAATCAAAGGCTATATGCTCAATCCCACGAAATTTGACGAGTGGTATCAACACAAATCGATACCCAATGCACGACCACGTGAGTCACAAGAAGATTATTACAAATATGCGCAAATGAATGAGAAAGAGCTCAAGACTTATGTTAAAAATAATGTACACATATAATAATATATATTACTAATGAATGTCACAAGATTTTCAAAAATGTTATTTTTCAATAGTGAACAGAATAGCCTACTGGATTCACGTTTAGGCCAATACAATATACCGAGCCAGTCGCTTGCATACAAGACGACGGACCAATTGCAACTTACCGTAAATGACTTTTACATCGAGAAAACATTTTATGATATAAATCAAACTAACAACACCTTTTTCGTTGGAGACAAAACTGCCAATACCAACAAATTGTACCCAATCGAAATTACTCCACAAAACTTTCCGTTTCCTAAGACACTAGACGACACACAAATCCTAGCCGCTATAGACGATGCCATCAACACACAATTAAATGCTGCAGGGTCCGCCGTTACCGTAACATCAAGTGTATCAACCGGTGCCGATGCAAATCTGAAATTGATAGAATTGACATTTAATACCGCATTAGAAGACCAATTTGAGTTATATTCTTTCTCTACCAAAAGTATAGCTCGATGCACGGGAACTTTGCAAGCAGCTTTAAGTCCATTTACTAGCACCTTGAATGATGCACTCAACAATGATTCTAGTGAACTATTAGGCGGAAATCCTGTTCGAGAAAGAGACCTCACAGGGAAATCTGAATTGAGTCAATTAGAACCTATGTTTCGGAAAGTATCGGGCACGGTTATGCAAGGCTATTTTCCCTATTGTGTGAACACCATTAGGGAACTGTATCTTCGAACACAATCGTTGGTATCTAGCTCGGCTTTAGAGGTAGTCAATTTATCTCAGGCTAGTGATGACCAAGTCGGTGAGATGATTTCTAGTGATATACTATTCAAAATAAGTATAGATGACTTGTCCAAATCTTCGTATACATACTTAGATGCAAATAATAACTATAGCGTCATCATTAGTCCAACTTTGTTGTCTCAAATCAACTTTGCATTGACCGATTCACGTGGCCGGCTGATGTTTCAAATAGTAAAAGAAAATGGGCGCACTCCGTCAAGTTTGATAACACAAGCACGAGCCGGAAACATATATTTTAGTTTTTCTTTAAAGGTTGACGTCATTAGTCACGATTCTCAATAATTTTTATATGTAATATATATTATATATATACAATATGCTTGATAGTTACTTTCCCGAATCACTTTCATACGCGACCACGCAAATGACAGACTTTAGCCAGAACCAATTTGAATTGTTAACATCAAACTCGACCGTAGTAAATTCCGGAGGAGGTGTCATTGAGCTGAATCTCCCGGTAAATAGTTTCATTGATACTCGAAAATTTGCGATTAGATTTTTTGCCAAAACCAATAAATCGTTTACATACGCTCCAGCGGCGGGAGGAGGCCCCAAAACGTGTCACACATTCTTGCCCGAAATCTTTAATCTCTTCTCTCGCTATGAGGTAAGCATAAATGGGGTCATCGTGAATCAATCGGTGGCGCAGGCGAGTGATATACAACAAGTCAAGCAGTTGGTCAGCGACCATTTGGAAAATGAGATTACTTATAGGACAGTTTTGTCCAATTGTGGTTCTGAAGGAATTCAATTGACCGCGGGGAAAATTACAGGGTCGTTAGATGAAGACAATGCTGCCGGTGATGGACAAGGACGCGAATTCATTTTAAACAATCTTTTGGGCTTTATGGGGACTTGTGAGCCGTCCATAATTGACACGAGTGTTTTAGGTGCAATAAGAATTAGATTGTTCACCGATAATGCGGTGTCGTGTTTGCTTTACGGTGAAAACGACCAAGAGCCTGGAACATTTACCGACGCCGATGTGGCTTCGCAACAATTTGCTCAAAATGCAAGTTTTACGCTCACCAATGTTTCGGCATCGATTACCACACTATCATTCTCATCTGGGGTCGTGGAACAAAACATTGAAGAATTGATTTCAAAAGGTGCATTGACCATCATTTTCGAAAACTATGCAACCTTTTTTCAAAGTGATTCAACTAACAATAAGAACGTAAGATTTGCGCTTTCCGTAAATTGTTGGAACAAAGCTTACGCGATTACGAGACCATTAAACTATAGGACCGTCAACAAAACGGGAATCGCAAAATATACAAATAGAATAGGAAAAGTTTTTGAATTGCCATCAAAGACATATGGTGGAAATCGAACGTTTAGGTACTCGTGGAGTGTGAACAATGTGCTTACACCCGCATTCCCAAATAGTCCTTTACAAGCGTATATGAATATAACACATTCACAAGGTGACCAATATTCAATGATGGGTTCCAATCATATGCAATCTCGCACGGATTATTTTAACAACTCATTTGTGTTGCCATTAAATCTATGCCTAGACAATGAACCTCGCCGATTGTCAGGTTACTCGTCGCTTGGAACAAATTCAAGTTGTTATCTGCAAGTGACATCGAGTGCAGAAGGTAGCGCCGCTGGGATTGCCTTCGATGGTGGGGCCGATGCCACGGGAGGCCCTAATGAGACAATGGTGATTTGTCTCTTTACCTCAAAATTAATGGTATCGGCAGGGAGGGTCATATCGGTGGAATTGTAATGAATTATTTATTATCGTTATTATTTAAATTGGAAAATATTTTAATAAAAAAGGGAGGTGGGAGGTGGGAGGTTGGCTTTTTTGAAAAGTATTTTAGAAATCACAAAAATATATTATATTATGTTATCTTCATTATAGAAAAGTTTTCAAAAACTAACACCTCCCACCACCCAACCTCCCTTTTTTAATCGAGTAATTCCATTATAAGACTATATGGTATTTCATATGCTTTCTCCCTATGTCTCACGCCGTATGAGACGTCTCGGGCCAGCGAACTACGTGACATCTGAGCGGTCGCAATGTGCTTTCCATATTTGCGTTTGTTTTCACAAAATGAAGATTGTTTATTACACATTTTCAGATTCAGATTCACTTTGTTCGTCCATATATTTGTCATTTTTCGATACGCAAATCCATATTTACAATAGCAACAGGTGTGTTTGTACTCCGTCATCGGTTGCATAAAGTCTCTATGTTGCAATAATCCCCCGTCACTTGGATTTTCGAGATACCAATGTGTGGGTTGAAAATAATCGATAATGTCCAATGTGCGTTTCACAATGGCATCGGCTAAATCCAAATCACGCTCACCCTTTCTATGAGCCTTCGAGTATTGGGTGCACGGTGGACTAGACCAAATGACATCGAAGTGTTTAGGTGCATAAGCGGTATAATCCCATTGTAATATATCACCGCTTATCGTCGGATTATACTTTGGCAATATGTCTAATGAAACAATCTCGCAATTAGGATGTTTGTCTCGAAACGCTTTTGACACGGAACAAGTTCCACTGAACAATTCCAATAATCTCATTGCTATCAATAAATATATTATTAATGCGTTTTATCCACTTAAAGACAATAGTCATTAATAGTATAAGATAACAAAAATGCCCGAAATGTCCGAGAAAGAATTCCGCTTGAAAAATGACTACCCAAAGACCTACCCGCAAGACCTCAAGGAGAAGCTATATGAAATCGATGAAAAAAAGAGAGCCCAAATGAGAAAATATTATGACCGAACGAGTGAGGTGCAAAACAAACAAAAAATCATATTGAGAGCCAAAAACAATCCCGATTATTGTCCTCAAGAAGCGACATTGAGCAAATACGATTGGACCGATGCCGAAAGAAAATTTCTAAGCCGTTGTGCTGAGGAGAAGAAATTGAAATATGCCGTGCCCAAGCCAAGACCTATTAGAGCTCAAGCCACCTCTCAAACCACAACCGATGCATCTACATCCGCTCGAGCCGCACCTACATCAATTGCATCGACCTCCGCTACGACCAACACTACTACGGACCGGAGCACAAAAGACATTTTATCTAGAGATGAGATATTTGAAATCTTGGACGCTGAGGAAGGCATCGCCGAGGCCACTAAAAAGCAATGGAAGAATGTCGTCAACAATTTTGTAAAGGTGTTTAGTTTGCAAGCGAGCAAGTGGACTGAGGTGTACACGAAATACACAAACGAGGAAATCATTGAAATGTTGAACACCGCGTATACAAATGAAACCACTCGAATCAAACAAGTTCAACTTACGCCCAAATTGTATAATACGAAAAACTCAAGTCTGGTGAAAATCATCGGTATAGAAAGATACAAGTTTTTTGACACTCGAGCAAAAGTTTTGCAACGAAGCATTCAATCGGGAAAGATTGGCAAGAAATTGAGTGATAAAACCGACTACGTTGACGATTTTATCAACGTCTTTAAGAATGAATTAGAATTGCGTAGAAAAAACCCAAGTTCGATGGACCATCTCATCGCGATGTTATATAGCATCGGAATGTATTCGGACCAAGACTTGAATAAAGGCTCTCTTAGTTTCACTCCTCGTATCGACTATGACAACGTCAAACTTGTAAAAAGTGACAACGAAATGACCGACCCCAATGGGAATTATTACAATTTCAATAACGGACATACACGAATTCACGACTTAAAAACGGGAAATAGCTTTAAAATCGATTATACAATGAATCCATTAGTTCAAAAGTATATTAAAGAATCCATTAAGGACTTGAACAATCCACGAGAGTATCTTCTAGAAAACAATGCAAAGCCCCCAAGACCATTCACATCTACATCGTTGGGCAAAAAAATGAATTCAATTATCGGTGTCGGTAATCAAACGTTTAGGAAAATGACGGAAAACATTTATTCCAAAATTTTCCAAGTCGATATGATTCGGCTTTCGGAAATAGCGGCTCACGAACCAAATACGGCATATACTCAATACTTGAATAGCAAAGAATACACCGAGGCCGAGCGAAAAGCCGCCTTAGAAAAAATTCAAGCGCAATTAAATAAAAATAAATGAATTAAATCAAATTAAAAAGTAGAAAATCATTTTTTGAAAAAAGGGAGGTTGGGCGGTGGGAGGTCTTAGATTTTCAAAACTTTTTTATAATGAAAATGAAATATATTATATTATTTATTTGATTTCTAAAATACTTTTTAAAACAGCCAACCTCCCACCTCCCACCTCCCTTTTTTATTTTATTAAATGAAAAATACATATAAATATAATAATTTAAGGCTGCGCCGTTCATATTAAAATAATAATTAAAATAGTCTCTCCGCTGCAAGCCGCAGAATTAAGCGCAGTTAAATTTGAATAAAAAATGAATTGAATGAATTAAAAATAAGAATTAAACTGAAAAATCCTCCCCCCTGTTCTGCCCCCCATAAAATGATATATACCCGCGATACACCCCCGTCGATTAAAATGCACCTAGGACGCAGAGACGTTTTCGATTTATAATCTGCGACGTTCGATTTAATCGACTGCAAAATATAATCGAGGGCGCGAGACATAAAGTGAAACTGAATATAATTTATATAATAATAATTCAGATGCACAGTCGATGCATAGACTCTATCGATATATAAATTATAATTTAGTTCAGACTATTAAGTGCCACATAGGACGTGTCTAAGTTTAATCTACGTGGACAAAAGCCACATAGGACCTGCCTATGTGGTATCTACGTGGAAAAGAGCCACGTAGGACTTGCCTATGTGGTATCTACGTGGAAAAAAGCCACGTAGGACTTGCCTATGTGGTATCTACGTGGAAAAAAGCCACGTAGGACTTGCCTATGTGGTATCTACGTGGAAAAAAGCCACATATGACCTGCCTATGTGGATTCCGATGTGTACCCGTTTTCAGACCGCCACATTGCAAGAAATAATTATTAGCCAATTCATTCGCTCCACGAGCGACCGCATCTCAAATTGAATTTCGATGAGAATAAAATCGAACTGTTAATTTTAATCTGACGGTCTTCGGTCGAAATTGTAAACTACATTACAAATTTAATAGGAATAATCCGGAACGGTCATCCGAAAACATTCCAATTGAAGTTGTAATGTATAAATTTTATATAGATTTTTATAAATAAATTTTAGAAAAACCCGCATTGGTATTATTCCGTTTATCGGTATTATTCCGTTTTATATACAAAACAGAATCATTCCAAAGTCAAAATATAATTTATACTCAACGTTGTCGGCATTGCATATAAATGTACGTCAGATATGCAATATTTTTTTTAATGTAATATTTCGATCGTCGATGACTTATGACAAGATATGACAAGGGAATTTCAGGCTTGAAAGTTTTTTTCTGGAATATGACTAGTGAAATTTAGCCCCCAAAAGTTTTTCTTCAAAAAGTGATTTTCATTATGTATATAAATATGTATCACGTACGCATATATATATATTTATTTTTATATTTTTTTTTGGGGGGGAGAATACAAAAATAATTAAACATTCATACACATAAAATATCTCTACCTAGAGTTTTTTGGGGGGGATTTAAAAAATTTATCAAGACCCCCCACCCGCAAACCCCACACCCCCTAAAGGGGCAACCCGGTTAATGAAAACCGGATCTAAGACACGGGATTCTTCGCAATTTCAAATATCGATGACGGGGCGGTAGGACCCAATAATAATCTCGCGCACGCGCAAGGCCGTGCGTAAAATGACGGTGAATATGCTGCCGTGCGTGGTCAAAACAAATCATTAGTGTGTGATTTACTTATCATTTACTTACATCTTCTTACATCTTCTTACATCTTCTTACTTTCCCATTTTTCATAAAAAGGAAGGTTGGGCGGTGGGCGGTGCTACTTTTTGGAAAAGTTTTTCAAATGACAATAAAATGAAATGATATATTTATGTGAATTCTAAAATACTTTTTGAAATTACCCAACCTCCACCTCCCACCTCCCTTTTTTAAATTTTATTAAATGAAAATATATAAATATAAATATAGTGATTTAAGGCCGCGCCGTTTCTTATAGCACGCCCATATTTAACACATAAGACATATTCAAATTCCACAGTCACCGGCACCGGCGGCGGCGTAGCCGCCACTATGACACACTCTGACGTAATTCTGACGTAATTCTGATATAATTCTGCCAAACCCAAACCCTAAACCCTGAATGCACACAAGAATTAGGGGGGTCACGATAGGGGGGCCTCCACGGCCGATTAAAACGGCCAAAACTGATTTTCAGACCCCCCTGGCGGCCCTTACAGACCCCCGCTGACACCCCTGTCATAATTTAATATCAGATAGTCAAAGTTAGTCATAGTTAACCAATGATAGTTAAACATTAGAGTACAGTAGTCGCCACATTCGCCAACGCCATCGTCATCCCAACATGAACATCACCGGGTCGATCGTGGGCGTTGAAAATAGTATATATATTTATTTACGACGGTCACGAATGTATGTGGGAGCTGAGGAGCCCCCGGTTTCGTCGGATGCAAGGAAAGAACGATATGCATCTAGGCTACAGTATATATATATATATATGGTGCCCACAAATCAGCAGTGCGTGTCAAATATGTTGCATACAACGATAATACGGTGACACGTATTATTCCTACTGGCCTGATATATGACTTGTAAGCGGTATAGCTTCTCATGCAAGTATACCCGACGTAAAATCGGGCTTGAACATCGAGTTCCCCACTATCGAAATGTGCTATAACAACCTTGCTACGGTATTTGGCATTCAATGTGTCATCCGTAAGAAACCCTAACCTCAAATGAGCAGATTTTAGCCCTCTGGGTGCCATATATAATTGTCATCATTCCTGTGCAAACGATTCTTTCCGTGAGCACATTAGGCAGCGTTCGTAGGCAACCATATAGTTTGATACTGCTACAATGCGGTTGCAGCATCACACTTACTGAATGTGGATCTCTATCTTGGACTCAAACTTTAAGGAAATCACTGAGTCCACCACCTGTACATGATACAATCATTTCATCCCATCACTACCGCGCCAACTGCTAGTGAACAGTTATGTGGACTCGACTTTCAAAAAGGACACTGATGAGCCCAACAGCTGTGCATGATGCGTCATTCATCATGCGTTCAGCCTCCTCCTCTCTTTTCACATCAAAGTGGGGAGCTAGGGGTTAAGATGAAAAGCTAAAATGTGAACACAAAAGCTTCTCCTCTGGCACCACGCATTGGAGGGCATGGAGCTCAGTGGGCATGACACAGCGCGCGACGCAAGGAGCCCAACTGTATCACCTCGAATGCTATGCGGATCTACCCATCAACCACGGACTCCAGCTTACCCCCAAGAAAAGGCGCAATGACGCACCCATCAACCACGGACTCCAGCTTACCCCCGAGAAAAGGCGCAGTGACGCACCCATCAACCATGGACTCCAGCTTACCCCCGAGAAAAGG
>LGRX02008507.1:0-32835 GCA_001247695.2 Cymbomonas tetramitiformis
CAACCCTCTGATGCAGGCTACACGAGGCTTGTAACCCCCCCAACCCTCTGATGCGAGTTACGTGAGGCTGAGGTCCATCTAAACAGCATAGTATTGCAGCTTTCGGTGTCATTAAAACCAGCTTCCTGAGCAGTTTGGTTGGAGATTTTAGTTAGATTAGGTAAACTGTACGACTTGGGAGATTCTATTATGGGACCATCTAGGGCGACATAATGATGGCAGGGCTCGAAGGAGGTGATGTGGCGGGCGCGGGCGCTCAGGTGCGGCTGGTTGCCTCTGTGCCCGGATACCATCGGAATGAGCATCTCAACAGATGGGGCCACATGAAGCTGCGAGCAATCCTCGCCGCGGAGGCGTTCTCGGTGCGAGCCGGTTGCGCCGCCACAGTGTTACGCGCTCGCGGCGCAAGGGTTGCGCATGGCGCCGCCTGATGGCATGACACTAACCGACATCTGAAGAGCCTGACGGCGCCTTGCATGTGCGTGACAGAGCTGGGTTGAGGACGCCGGGGTGAGGGGGTTGATGGGGATGAGGGGCGCACCGTGGCTTGCAGGCAGAGTTCCGCAAGGCACCGCTGGTGTGCCAGTTCTCTTCGCTCGGGTCACTGAACCCGCAGTGGCTCAAACAGTTCACTGAGTCACTTAGTGCCGGCCACGTGGAGTCCTCGGGCGCGGCAAGGGGGATGCAGGATGGCCCACGTGAAGGTGGGGTGATGCCCAACCAGCAGCAGCTCGGGGAGGTAGACGAGCAGCTCGGGGAAGGGGCGCTGCAACTAATTTGGCCAACAGTAGAGGACGTACGCATATCCTCAGAGGGGTATTCTGCAGGTAGTTCCTTCACTAGGACTTTCGCAAGCGGCGCTCTGCGGTGGTTGCTGGTGGGGGCGGGTCGCTGATAGTGTGACCGCAAGGGTCAATGTCCAATCCAGGGACAGGGGTTCATTCTCAGGGGCGCTCTGGGTTGAGTGGCAGATTGGATGGGGCCCCTCCTTTAGTACACTTTCTCAGGGGCGCTCTGGGTTGAGTGGCAGATTGATGGGGCCCTCCAGGTACATTCTCAGGGGCGCCTGGGGCTGAGTGGCAGATTCCCAGGTGGGGAGCCTGGGGTACATTCTCAGGGCCGCTCTGGGTTGAGTGGCAGATTGGAGGGGGCCCCCTCCTGGGGTACATTTCCCTTGTGGGCCGCCTGGGTTGAGTGGCAGATTGAGGCCCCCTCCTCAGTACATTCTCAGGGGCGCTCTGGGTTGAGTGGCAGATTGGAGGGGGCCCCCTCCTTGGGGTACATTCCTCAGGGGCGCTTCCAACTGAATGGCAGATTCTTGGGGTACATTCTCAGGGGCGCTCTGGGTTGAATGGCAGATTGGGGGCCTGGGGGTACATTCTCAGGGGCGCTCTGGGTTGAGGACAGATTGAGGGGCTCCTTGGGGTACATTCTCAGGGGCTCTGGGCTGAGGGTGATTGGAGGGGGGGCTCCTTGGGGTACATTCCTCAGGGGCGCTCTGGGTTGGGAGTGGCAGATTGGGGGGGCGTCTCCTTGGGGTACATTCTCATTGGCGCTCTGGGTTGAGTGGCAGATTGGGGGGGGCTCCTTGGGGTGCCATTCAGGGGCGCTCTGGGTTGAGTGGCAGATTGGAGGGAGCGCCCTGGGGTACATTCTCAGGGGCGCTCTGGGTTGGAGTGACAGATTGGATGGGGCCCTCCTTGGGGTACATTCTCAGGGGCGCTCCGGTTGAGTGGCAGATTGGGGGCCTCCTTGGGGTACATTCTCAGGGCGCTCTGGGTTGAGTGGCAGATTGATGGGGGGCCTCCTTGGGTGGCATCAGGGCTTGGGTTGGAGGACAGATTCGACGGGGCGTCTCCTTGGGGCAAGGCCTCGCTGGCTCTGGGTTGAGTGGCAGATTGAGGGCGCCCCTGGGTACATTCTCAGGGGCGCTCTGGGTCGAAAGTGGCAGATTGGGGGCCTCCTTGGGGTACATTCTCAGGGGCGCTCTGGGTTGAGTGACAGATTGGATGGGGCCCCTCCTTGGTGCTTAAGCAAAGCTTTACTCCGCGTTCGCGCATGAATCGTGACCGCGCCGCCGTTGGGGCTGGGGCTACGGCTGGAGCTACGGCTGGGGGAACAGCTTTTATTGCATCCCCTCTGACCGTGAAGATGTGGGTGTGCCCAGGGTGCTCCATCCCAGGGCCTGCTAAGAACGTGCAGAAGGAGTTCCTCTCAGGGCTGTGGCACCGATGGAACGCTGCAGCGTGTGGACGCCAGCGCGCAATGCCCCACATAAAATCCTTTTGTGAGCAACTGTGCCGCCCTGCCCCTCCCCCTTACCCCCTTACATGTGCTCCGCACGTCCCATAGTGTGAGGGGAGCGCGGATGAAGGGCAGAGTTAAGGAGTGCCACAAGGTATCCGCCGAGATGGATTCTCAGAGAAGGGGTCACGGAGGGGCGGGTTGTGGACATAGGCCGATATCACGGGGCGCACCTCGCCTGGTTCTTACTCACGTCATCCAACCTGAGCCAGGCGGCATGGGGTGCGCTGCAGAAACGAGATACGCAGCTTATGGTAAGAAGGCACGCTCGGGTCTGCTGCACGTAACGCAGTATGGCAGGCCGCTGGGGACTGCTGCACGTAACGCGGTGTGGCAGGCTGCTGGGGACTGCTGCACGCAACACGGTGTGGCAGGCCGCTGGGTACTGCTGCATGAAACACGTTGTGGCAGGCCGCTGGGGACTGCTGCACGTAACACGTCGTGGCAGGCCGCTGGGGACTGCTGCACGTAACACGTCGTGGCAGGCCGCTGGGGACTGCTGCACGCAACACGGTGTGGCAGGCCGTTGGGGACTGCTGCATGAAACACGTTGTGGCAGGCCGCTGGGGACTGCTGCACGTAACACGTCGTGGCAGGCCGCTGGGGACTGCTGCACGTAACACGTCGTGGCAGGCCGCTGGGGACTGCTGCACGCAACACGGTGTGGCAGGCCGTTGGGGACTGCTGCACGCAACACAGTGTGGCAGGCCGCTGGGGACTGCTGCACGCAACACGGTGTGGCAGGTCGTTCGGGTCTGCCTAGCGTTGTGGTGAAAGGTCTGCTAGAAACTGTCTTTTTTTGAGAGGCGAGATGATGCTCTGGGCTTATGTTGCAGAGTGTTGCTTGGATTGAGATTGATACTTGGGACTGACCAGGTGCGTTCGTACGAGCTCGGAGTGGTGTACCTACCTTCGACACTTCATGCAGCTCAGAAAACCTCCGGAACTCTGTTTTGCTGCAGTGGCCGCCACTCAAGCTTTCCCCTTTCGTAAGAGCTCGCCATCATCAATGACATTTGCATTCTGCACTAATCGGGGCGCCTCGATCACCTGGCGTCTTGCTCTTGAACCAGAGAGAGCCGGGAGGCAGGTCTGCGGGTGCATATATACATGCTGCCACTCGCCGAATTGTGTGCCAGGGAGTGTGCTGTGTTGCCCTGCTGAAGACGCCACTCGGCCGATTTTTGTGCTAGGTAGGGTGCTAGGCTGACGTGCCTAAGACGCCATTCTGCCGACTTTTGTGCTAGGTAGGGTGCTACATCGACGTGCCTAAGACGCCACTCGGCCGACTTTTGTGCTATGTAGGGTGCTACGCTGATGTGCCTAAGATGCTACTCTTAAGATGCGCCTGTCACGTGTTCACAGCTCGTTTTGGGATTCCTCATGGTCATCGCGTGTATCATATGTAGAGGTTGCAGTTTGCTCGCCCGAGGGGGAAGTAGGAGATCTCCCTTCCTGAGCAGGGGAGAGGTATCCCCTCATCCCCCCAGTGCTTCGATGCCGAAACTCCGCGGTATGGGTTGCTGCAGGCACTGGCAGGGAATTTCGGCCAGTCAGACCCCTCCCGCTGGCCCCAGCAGCAATGCAGACAACAACGCAGAAGGCGCAGCCAATACCAACGGCCCATACACATCACTGCAGCTGATACATCGCTGGCCGGCGCCAGGTTTGGAAAGCTGTATTTCGCCAGGTGAGCTGCATTTCTCAAGCTTAGCTGTGTAACCAGGAGCAGCTATTTCCCTCGCCTTGACCCCATTTTTTCTCTGTCTCTGTCTGTGTCACCAGTGGACATTGGGCTGCTTGGGTCAGGTGCGATGAGAATCACTGTGCAAGTTCCATACGAGCTGCCGCCTGAGCCATACCGGCGAGGGCAAGACGAGCCCTGGAAGTGGGATGTGCGGTATCGCATGGCGGATTGGAAGGGGTGCCACGAGGCGGCGGAGGCCTCACATTACGACCACGTCAAGGTCCGTGCAGTGACCGACTTTACATGCCGTAGTGAGACCATGTTGACGTGTCCTGCTCGTGAGGGTGTATGGGTTCTGCATCTGAGTATCAAATCTTGAGACAAGCCTGGATGGCATAACCTCCATAAAAATGATTTCAGTTTCGAAATGTGCCAACCCTCTGACTTGACATCAACACCTCCTCAAATGGAAATTGAAGGACGCGGCATTTCTGCCAAACCCCATTAGAGCGCCCATGTCGACTGTTGGCGGAAACTGTAATTCGATCTGCGTAACGTGTGAGCCAAAATTCAAGTGCAGTTCGTGGGCTTTATGAGCAGGAAGCAGCAGCTCACTTCAGCTAAAAAGCTGCGAAATCGCTCGTCAAAGAATCAACGTTCTAAAGGATAGATAAATGTGATGAGCATGTCTTACTATATAAGCAAATTCTCCACAGCCTTCTGTTTATAGTATTAGAATTGTGAGGGTGCGACATCACGTCATGCAGGCAAGCAGGTGACGCTCATTGTGTATAGGGCTAGAATAGTCTACGCCTGCTGTGGACATGTTATCAAAGTCAATGAGAAGGCACGAAGTAAGTGATTCTCGCATAATATGGACTCGAACTTGATGTCGGTGATGCAGATAGGCATTCTTTCTCTAGAAGTTCTTAAGGGTTCAAGTAAATCGGGTTGCTTAAGCTCGCATGCGCCATTACGACAAATGCATAATGTGTTCCCCTATTGGTGAGCTGCCAGGTCTCCTATTGTTGACCACATGGGTCACACATACCTTGATGGAGTGAAGTGCCTCAGGCGGAGAATCTCGATACTATTTCGTTTTGCAAATTTACATTCTGCTTTGACGTGTTTGCAGAAATAAGAGGAATGTGATAAGGCTCGACAATATAACATCTGGCGGGGGGTCGTATATAGAAACCCTCATTCGGATATTTTAGGTTTTTGGTGCACGCGTACTGGCCTTCGCGACGCCTTTGCTAACCTGTCACAGCAAATCGCACATCGCTGGACATGCGCCAATTGTCCCTCTGGCCTAGAAGACGGCTTGCATTCCGCGATTGCACGTATGCTCGGATAAATGTAGTATCTCCTTGATATGCGAGAGTAGTGCATGCGTATTCGTCTGCGAATACTCGCATAGCGTAGGGCCTGCCTGAAAATAGCGTGTCCCTCTGCATATGTGCGAAAGCGATTCGTCACTACGCACCACCTGATTTCCAGGATGGTCATAATGGTCATCATCTTTCACTTCTGACAGCTGATGACCAGATCGTACATGAATTTCTTTATCTTTATCAGTATTTTCGTTTCTCGATCGTCAATTCGTGACGATGATGCTCGACCATTCGTCCGTGACGCTATTGATCTGTTGATCATCGCATAATGCAGAATCGTATACAAACCCTAAAAACCCGCAGGGCTGCAAGTACTACGTCCATCCGTGCACTAGTGCGCCCTCGCAAGCACAAGCTCTGGAGCGAGTGAATCATTCGCAAAACGGATGGGGATGTTCAGGGCGCGTTTTGGGGTTGGGTTTGCGCGAATGTACCCAAACAAAAAACTGTCAAGTTGTCTAAGGAGTTCCTATGCTTTCTAGAGCACGAGATTTGGCAGGTATATTATCAATAGATGTATATTTTAGTTCCCAGAAGCACAAGGTGTGTGACAACTTATGGGCGAAACGGTCGAATAATATGTTCGGCAGATTTATGGGTTTGGATTTAAATGCTGTCCACACCCAAAACTGCCCAGCGGTCCAAGGGGTTCTTGTGCGTTCTAGCGCGGCAAACTTGGTAGGTATATTGCCAATGTATGTATCTGTCAGTTCCCGGAAGCACGGGGTGTATGATAGCTTATGGACAAAACGGTCGAATATTTTGTTTGGCAGATTTTATATGTTTGATTTTGGGTTGAATTGTTCTCGAACCCAATAGTGCCAAGCCATACCATGGGCTCCCGTGCGTTCTAGCGTACGTAACAAAATTACCAGGTATATAATTTTAATCATTATCGGTCTATTTCATTGTCCCTGAAACACAAGGTGTATGATAGCCTATGCGGTCAAATAATTTGTTTGACAGATTTGTGAAGGACGTTGGATCTCAGACGATTTGCCCCGTTTCGGGTTTCCAGTCGAAGGCCAACCAAGTTTGAAAAGGGGGCCATATTTGGGGTTTTCGGGGGGCATTGTTGGGAAAGGGGGGTGGGGGGCTTTCGAGGATGATTCACCATTGTCCAGATTTTGACAATTGGTGACATAAAGGCGACAACTGCCGACATAAGACACAGAGCGTTTTGGTGCCCACAAGATAAGGCAAACCATATCCCTGCATAGCGAAGATCCCCGTCTGTGGACAAGGCGGCATACTGTAGAGTCGTCCACGGATGCGCCGGTATACGTGGAACTATCATCGCACCGAAGGTGCAGCATCTTTTCCTCCCTATAGAGAATGGGGGATGGGGGGAAGCACAGGTTTCTCCCCATCCCAAAATTTATATAACACATTATATGTATCATGTTACATATGTTAAGACAATATGTTTTTTTTTTCAAACACGTCGTCGTCCGATCAAGCGCGATTATATCATCGCACCGAAGGTGCATCTATTCCTCCCTCCAGAAAATGGAAGAAGAAGAAAGAAAGAAAAGTACACGTTTTTTTTCCATCCTATAAATCATATAACACATTATTATTTATGTTCCATATTTAAGACAATCTGTTTTTCAAACAGCACGTCGTCCGATCAAACCGATTCGATCATATAACTACATTTTTCGATCGAACAGTTTTCATGCAAGGCGCTGCTTTCGCGCGGGGGGGGTCTCGCCCACCCCTAGCCGCACGTTTGAACGCCTAGGGGTTTGGGTTTTGCCCCCGGCAATATTCGAAAGAATTCGCCTGCGGGCCATGATGTGATCACTCGTAAAATAGTAGAGGGTCCACGGAATGCTCTTGAATCTTCGTGCACCTAATTTTGCCGGTGAGCACCCGCCGCGCGTGTTGGGACCCGCCGCGCGTGTTGGCCCCCGCCACGCGTGCTGGGACCCGCCGCGCGTGTTGGCCCCCGCCGCGCGTGTTGGCCCCCGCAGCGCGTGGTGGCCCCGGTCAGCGCAATATAAATGGAGGGAATCCGACCCCCCCCGACAAAAGCAGGTCAATGGGAGGGATCCGACCCCCCTCCCCCACCCAAACCTGAAAAGCAAGTCGGGGTGACGACCCGAAAAGTCCCCCTCCCCAGGGCAAAACATGCTTGAAAACACGTATATAATGTCAATACGTTGCTCGAATGGCCTCAAATCGGCCCAAAATGGCTCTAGCTCACCGAGTTCCGCGCAATTTGGGCAGTTTTGAGACCATTCGAGCAATGCAGCGACACTTTTCCCCTGGAAGTGCTCGAATGGCCTCAAATCGGCCCAAATTGGCTCTAGCTCGCCGAGCTACGCACAGTTTGGACCGTTTTGAAGCCTTTCGAGCAACGCAGCGACACTTATTCGCCAGATGTGCTGGCGAGGGGCCTTTGTGGGCGGCCGACCTTCGAACTGCCGGGCACCCCCCACCCTGGGCTGCACGTTTGAACGCCTGGGGGGGGAGGGTGGGGGGCTCCACCTCCCCCAGCTGCAAAACTTCATCAGAGGAGCCCACCCCCTAACAGCACCACTTTCAGTCTAGGGGGTAATCCCCCCCACCACTTTCAGTCTGGGGGTAACCCCCTAGCAACGTGTGTTCTATCTTGCCCCCCACGAGCGGGCTTCGCTGTTATAATTATGTTGGCACCTTCGATGCGTCGGTTGGGAGCGCATGCATGCGCGCGACGGTACCAAAGTCGTCGCTGACGCTCGTCTACTGCGCTCGGCACTCGGCACTCGGCATCCACCACCATCATCACCACCACCACGCTCTGCGCTCACAACGTATCACTCGCCACATATCGCGGCAAGCATGATGCGGTGGTTCGTTTCTGCACACGTCGTCGCTGCCGCAACACTCTCTCGTCTACATCGTACAGTGTTCGCCTTCGCCTTCGCTCGTCGATTAGCGCACGACATTAGAGTCAATGTTGAGACTCAGAACTCGGCATCCATCATCACCACCACGCCCACGCTCGGCCCTCGACACACGTCACACGTCACATTTTCTTCTACACGTCTTATTATCTCGACGCTCCGCTACGTACATCCATCCCCATTTAACCCTGATTTTCGTGTTAACATGTATAGGTAACATTAATGATAATCTACCATGCGCCGGGGCCGGGCAAGGAGATGGCCCGAGCATTTCAAATATATAACATGGTGCACCGCCCACTACCGTATACAGCGGGCCCGACAAAACATCGGCACGTACACGCCTTGCGTGAAGGGGATTCGGGTTATCGCATGCGTATGAAACATGTTTACATACAGTTCGTGGATGCGAGGTATCCTTACAATGCTATAATAATGCATACTACTCGTGCTGGTTGAACTATGTGTATGTTCGGGTTATCACATTATGATAGATATAGCGTCCACACATATATATGGCGTGGGCGTCTAACGCCTGCCGCCTTGACGCCCGACGCCTAGCGTCTGCTCACGTCTAGCGCCTCCCATCGCCTCATGTGACACTTTGTGTCTAATGACGCTGAATTTAAAACACAGAACGTCTTGATTTTGCCTAAATATGTCTACGCTCACCTCAACACACGACGTTCTCCAAATTTCTGATATTCTGATATACTCGGCAGTCAACGATATACCCTCGATACGCATCGAAAACCGCGTACACATGTGCCACGCGTCTCGCACATCAACCGACATCCTCCGCCATGCTATCCCTCTGCGTCTGATCCATCTACCATTGCGCCTCGCGCATAAAATGGCCGTCGTGCGCCACGCATTTCGGCGGCCACTCGTCTCAAGTCCATCCAAGCTGCACATCGTCACTCGTCAGAATAAGCAGCCCTCAAACCCTCGATACACATAGTCTCTAACACCCCTTCATATTTATTTTACACACATATATATGTGTGCTCAGAGTTATCCCGATGTTGGCGAATGCTCTTCAAAGCCTTGATCGTTATGACCGCTCTGAAGGGCACTTTGCAAGGCCCGCTCGTATTGATTAGGGAGATGATCCCTGAGCATGTTCGCAGATATCAAAACTTCAGAGGACATTGACTGATTTTGCTCGGCTGGCAACCTACATACAACATATGGGACACCCTGCACATCCCACTTTCGCCCCATCACCCCTCTTGGAGTCTGCGGATGATCATTCAGTTTGCGCGAAATCATGGAAACCGATATAGAAACACCAATACCCTGGTGAGGCGAGTGTCTGTCCCCTGAATTCTGATCCTCCGGGACAACATGATAGAGGGTTCCTGCATGATGGAGCGGATCAGCGAGCTGTTGCCGAGATGCATGCTGCATGGCGGCTTGTATTTTCTTGACTCCCTCGAGATTCTGACAGCCGCCAATCCACACCCGTCCAGTCATCCACTTTTTGGGGGTCTGCAAATTGAAGCATACAAGCGTTAATCAGGCTTTTGATCTCCCGAGCGTTTCGCGAGGAGCATGCAAAATCAGTCACCACTCGATGCAAATCAGTTGAAAAGCGCCAAACCCATATCTGCACTGCTATGACTACCTCCCTGTTACTTGGTAGTGAATGGAGCCCCCCATCATGGTACCGGGCGTGGCGCAGCAGAAGTAGTGCTGCAGCAGTTTCTGATTCAAAAGATACCTACCTCGCCAGATGCTCAAGCCACTTTATCTCAAGGCTGCATCAAATCAATCCGCATATATTTCTATTCTTAGGACGCATCCATCCATCACCAAAGCCCTGCCTATGCACTCGCGTCCAGGGAACAGCGGACAGTTTGTAGATATTCCCACTGGAGCTCTCCTCACCTTGTTAGGCTCGATCACAGCCAGAGTGCGCTGGCGGGTGGAGATGTCCACGTCATCCACAGCTTGCAGCGTGAGGATCAGCTGTGTCACCGATGCAAGCGAGAGGCGAGGCACGCAATCTTCGTTGTGGGCGATGACCGTGATGCAGCGCGCAGCCGCCTCTGGCAGCCGACCACAGAAAACTGGCGGAGGACCGAAGGCGTAGCAGTGCAGTGGTGTTCCTGCCGGCAAAGCGGACATCTTGGCCACGATATTCTCCTCTGCAGATGCGGCTGTGAGCAGTGATAGCGTGACGAGGATCGCGGTGCCCCCTCCCAGGCTGTGCCCCGTCACCGCAAAGCTGTAACCTGCGCACTCGCGGCGAGCCAGCAGGCCGCGCACCGTTGGGAGTGCGGATGCCAGGACTGCTCGCGCCCCTGTGAACTTGACCCAGTCGCAAGTCGCCCCAAACCCAACGTTACCCGACGAAAAAGGATGACCCCAAACCGCCCAGGTCACCGCAACTTTGCATACAGTCTAAATGCAATATCCACCAAGGGTGCGTTGGAGATTTTCTTTCTGCCGGTGCGGGGAGCCTCGGACACCCAGCGCACCCTAAAGCCCCCCTCGTCGGACTCAGTCGCATGATTTTGTGAAATGAGTGAGTGCAACTCCTCTCGCCGTGTCACGACTGCAGAGTGTGCCACATCGCGAGACGGCTTGGGAGGCTGCTCACCCGACCCCCTATTGGACAGTTACCGAGCGATGCGAAGAAGTATACACACTGGTGGGGCTTCCAAATTGGATGCGGGCACACGATAGCCCGAGAAGCGCGCGAGGCTGGTAAAGAAAGCTTGCCTTTTACGATTCCCTCATGAGCGAGACCCCCGCAGAAGGGTGTTGTTCGGCACACGAGGTCTGTCAAAGCATCTTTCGCATCCAGCGTCCCTCGGATCACCAAAACCACCTGAGGCAGCGGCGCCGCGACGGAGTCACAACCCGCGGCAAAGCGGCTTTCAGGCACTCCTTATCCAGACATTTATCACATCGGATACCTTTCTCACTATCCTCGAAAAGCCACACCTCGCCACCTTCACTCCCACTATCGAGACCACTCTGCCCTTGGAATGCCAAAGGAAGCTCGTCGCGCAGAGACGCTGGTAATACCAGCTATCGTGGAGCAAGGTACACCTCTAATAGGGTTCTTGAAATGGTAGCATGCGACGTAAAGAAATTGTTTGTCGGATATAAGGTCCGCTTGTCTAAAGCTTTACAATAGGGTTTATAGCGTCGACTGAGTGATGACAGGGGCGGTACTGCAACCCTACAAGCGGAACCCTACATGCAGGATTACCGCTACCCGGAATAGCGCCGTGGGGTAATACTCAGTAATAGGTAAGCGCAAAATTTGGCAGGGGCCACTCTTCCAGTTCTTCACGGCACCAAGGCCACATAAGCTGGTAGGCGGCTCGCGCCTCGCTGAGGGCTGTGGCAACGAGGAGACGGAGCACGGCGGCTGCCAGGGCTTTGTGAAGGAGCGCACTTGACGGTTTGCGTGATCCACCGCAACGAAGTGCCGAGGGCAGTGAAACGCAGCTTCGTCGGCATGCAGGTTCGCACCGAAGATATCCTGGCGACCGCGCAGCCTGCAGTGCTTTACCACGAAGTCGAGGTCAGTTTCGCGCAGGTCGAGCGTGCGGAATGCCGGTAAGTTTCCGACACTGAGTGCCATGGCGCACACGACTCCGTAGGCAGAACTGGCGTATCGCATGTATCGTAAGATTTCTGCGACTTTGTCGGGTGCTGCGGGTAGTCGCTCGCTCGCGCGCTGAGTCCCCGCGGAGGCGCTCTCCTGGGCGGCCTTCAGGAGGGCCACGTTGAGCAGTAAGGGGAACCGCGGCGCAGTGAGGACTTCCGCGCCTTTGCTTCTCGCTGTCTCCGTTTCTAAGTCTACAAGAAGCTGCTGGACATATTTGACGGCATCTTCGAACTCTGGCGTGACCCACTGGGGCTTGAGCAAGCGGCGCATCCTGCGGCAAGCACAGCAGAGTCGATGGTACCGAACTGCCCCTACGGTTCTTCACCTTAGACTCGATGGAGCCATCGCTCCCCTACGATCTTTCGCCTCAGAGACGAGAAACAGAAAGCCGAACTATCCAAGGCACTGATACGTGCGATCGCGCTGCGCACAGCTCAATCTCAGGCCACAGCCGCATAACGGCGTCAGCCACTCGACTGAACGGAAGTACCTACTCACCTGCGGGTTAGGGCTTGCCAGGCTGGGCCGAAGCCACCATACGCCTGACGAATGCGAAGCACACAAAATGCACTACCGGCGACTGCAGCTGCCCCGAAGAGCAAGCGTCTGCGCGAACACGAATTATCATCACCCGCTGGTGTCGAGTCGCTGCGTTTTCCCCAGCGAGACTCTCTGTGATGCCTGGCCGGCACCTGGGGCAGCGCAAGGACCATCTGAAAGGGCCGCAACGAGCTTGGTGCTCGCGTCGCTGTCGCACACTTTAGGGGCACACGCGCAAGTCTCGTAGCCTTTTGCAATAAAACTGTCCGGAATTCCTTTAATCCTTAGTTTCTCTTGGCGCATCCAGATTCGCTTCATTTCGCTTCATTTCTCTTAAATACGTTTTGTTGCAGAGCCCTAGAACGAAGCTGGAATGCTTTTCCCTTTATATGCTTCCTACCTGATAACTTGAACCTTGGATATCCAATCAAAATCGTGGTATTAGGATCTTTTTAATTTAAGGACTTCAGGACTTCAGATTATCAGAAGCCCATGTTCCCATGAAGATGATGTCTACATATTGCAAATGCAATTGCGAATTGGGGTTTCTCCTTGCGAATCCTTCCGCTTCCTTCGGCCTCCGCACATCGGAGGCGAACACATGAATGATGAAACAAACTGAATGTGAAAACCGGCCAGCTGGCCTCACAGTATACATTCCGGTGGCCGAATTCATTTTTTCCCGGATGGAAATTTCCTCGCGGCTATCGATATAAACTCGGGTGCGCCAAGCCCAATTCTGGTATCGAAAATGGATTTCGACCTTCCGATCAAAAGTTATGGACGGTCAAAGTTTGGGCCTCGGGCGTTGACTGCAAGTTGCTTGAGTATGACTAAGGCTCATGGCATGATGATCCGTTGCGCCTCTCTGCGCCAGGCCATTGCAACATGTTTTGAGCATATGTACGTGTTCCTGAGAGTCTTAGGAACACGTACATATGTGTGATTTGTGCACAAACCGTGTATGCTGCTAGTTATCCGCAACGCCCGGTTGAAACCCGACCGTTTTGGTATAGGGTTTCGGCCGGAACGGTCAGCCTTGAACATCTTTCATCAACTTTGCTTGCCTTATAGCGAACAAAGTTGATAAGTATCGTTGTATACCGCATATAAAGTTGCGGTTGGTACCCCTCTCGACTCGCATGTCAAAAAGTGGGGATGTGGGTGTCCGAGTGTCTTGCGGGAGAGGGGAAATTTTTCATTTTATGCCTATTCTACTAAGTTTAGGGCGGGTCGGTATCAATACCTAAGAGCGATTTTTGAGTGCTCCAATCTCCTTGATAATTCGAGGTATCGGACGGAATCAATGCTATGCAATACTTATCTATGTTAGTTTTATGTGTGAGAACCTTAATATCGGTCGCTTGCATTAGCAATTTAGCATACCGGTCGCAATTGTTGCCGCAAGGTTATGACGGGTTGGTGATGGAGAACCTGAAATATATATATCATACATATATATATACGCAGGTTGCACTCCAAGAACAGTCGGGCACTCGCAGAGATACGGAGACTAAGATGAGATAATAAAATAACTTAGGTGTTTTATTATCGGACGGAACTGACGGCAGGCAAGATGCAAGTGACACAACACGGCGAGGGGTGACACAAGAAGAGACGGTCACCCCCATTTTATGGGGGGGCGAAAGTCTGTCTCCCCGTGACACCACCTCACCCCGAAGGTGTGAGGTGCCACGATGCCAACTTGCCAGGCCAGGCCTAAGATCCTACGGCAAGCACAAAGGCGAAATCCTAAGGAAACGTACACGTCTTGTGAGACCCAAAGGGATCTTTCTCAACCCAACTAGTGTGGCTCAGCCTGCGTTGGTCTCTAGATGCGTGCTCTAGGGGCTTACGCCCATGCATGTGCTGTGGGGATGACTACTCCCACAGGCCAGCCGGCGAATCTAGCCCCAGCAAAGCTCATGTCGACGATGTGGTTGATGGACTCGATTTTGGTGTCTGGTGCATAAGCACCACCAGACACCACCAGATTGTAGCCAGGGGTAAGTTCTCGTAGTCGAATCACCTGCAGCGCGGAGGCAACTGCAGCAATGCGCGAACGCTGACGATACGAAGCCATGGCCGCTGTAAGCTGGAAAATCTGGAGCCCAATACTTAGGGTTCCCAAACGAAAACGTAACTTTCGCCAAAAATAACCAAATCGAACGATGAAAAAGTCAAATTGGGGTAGATTTTGACGAGGAACACGGCGGTGAGGTCAAAAAAGTCATGCGGTAAGCCAATTTTCCGGCAGCAGCGGTGCTGCTGGCCAGAGTGTCGAAGGCGTAAATGTCGGTATAAGAGGTTGGAAAAAAAAAAAAAAAACGGTCGTTTCCACAGCACGAAGCCAGAAGGTGTGTAATAGGAAAACGGCTGAAGATGTCGGAAATAAAAGATGCCGTGACGTCGGTGCTGCCGCTAGTGCAATACGGTTGTGCGTAGTGCAATACGGCTGATGTCGGAATGCCTGTGTTGCTGAAAGCTGATAATTGTGCTAAAAGCGAAGGCGTAGATGTCGGAAGCAACCGCCGGAAAATCACGTCGGAAGCAGATGTCGGAATTAGATGTCGGAAGATGTCGGTTCCTTAGATGTCGAAAGCGCGTCACGGCTGATGTCGGTACTGAAAGGATGTCGGGTAGAATCACAGGGCGTGAAGCGATCTTGTCAACGAGTCAACGAGGTACGTAAAAATAAGCGTGTAAGGGCACCATAACCTGATGGAGAACCTGAAATATATATATCATACATATATATATACGCAGGTTGCACTCCAAGAACAGTCGGGCACTCGCAGAGATACGGAGACTAAGATGAGATAATAAAATAACTTAGGTGTTTTATTATCGGACGGAACTGACGGCAGGCAAGATGCAAGTGACACAACACGGCGAGGGGTGACACAAGAAGAGACAGTCACCCCCATTTTATGGGGGGGCGAAAGTCTGTCTCCCCGTGAGTTGGTCTCAAACGGCGGGTTAACAATCGAGTTTGATATTGGTAGATCGGTACATGGCAAGCGGCGATACGGATGTGCCCAGAAAGCTTATTTTCATGAAATTAGATGTGTCATGACCTTAACTTTATGCACATACCACTCCCCGATCACCATAGACCATGCGCCGCATGTTACACACCAAGGCACCTAATCGGTTGGGAAAAGCTATATATATCGATCGATATCGATATTGAACCGTATTAAATCGATCGATTCCAATATATATGAGCGCAGTATCGATCGATTTCAATATTACCCTTGAAAACCTGCCGATTATCGATCGAAAATGATATCACTCTGTTTAAAATTGATCGATTTAAAATCGATATTGATATTTTTGTTTCCCTGATCGATCGATACCGATATCCAAGGTGTAAAAACCGATATACCGATATATCGGTGTCGATCGATTCAGCCCATATTGATCTGCACAATGAGGCAGGTACCAAAATATGCACACAACACAAGCAAGAATTGGCTCCGACACACAAAAACAAGTTATATATTTGACTAATTACTCGTACGTACTAAGTTACTATTACATCGCCATACGTGTGTGCAGGATCGTGCCTTCCCGGCAAACTCTTGCGTATAAGTCACGGTGCATGTTACTCACAGCCGAGAAAGCCCGCTCGATACCTGCCGTGGAAGCAGGAACAGCTAGGAACAGACGTGCCATGCGAGCCAGGTTGTGAAGCTCAGAAACGTGAGCCTTCCAACACACCATAGGATCTACACTTGGCTTGGCATCAGGGAAGGCAAAGTATTTCCTCAATTCATCCATCTCCTCTGACTCAGATTGAGCAGGAGGTGGTTTTGAGGCCTCGCCCTCACCCCCGTCCAATTTTTGGGCACACCGCCAATGAAAATCCTCGGATCGGAGCTTGAGCGATCGATCGATGAAAGATAATTTGGATCGAAAACAACGCTCCAATCATCACCCTAGAACATTACGTTGCAGGATCGATTTTCGATATATCGATATATCGATGCATTTTGATATGCTAATCCCACGATCGGTATCGATCGATTCCGATATGTAGCAAACTGGTGACTGATCGATACTGATATATGCCACCTTATGATCGATCGATGTCGATATTCCTCACGACCGTATCGATCGATACTGATGTTTCCGATATGTATGCAAAACCATATCGATCGATACCGATATTTCCCGATATATCGATATATCGGAATATCGGCACAACCGAATAGGTGCCTTGTTACACACCACACCATGTGTGAACTGATGCTGGATTTGGCATGCCGACAGTGTCATCATCATCTGTGTCATCACCGATACGGTTCGACTACTATGACTTCTTCACTGTCATCAGCGCCATCTCCGATATCGACTTCGGTAGTCAGACAGTTCATAGCATCTGTCATTTCACATCTGACACCTTAGGGGCTGTCATCACATTCTTTCGGCGGAAGCTATAACACTTCGTATTATCTTGTGTATAGCTTCACAGTTTCACGGTTGACATATGTGAGTGTTGCACTTGACTTGTAGTGCTTGACTGCGTGTTTGTTCACACAGGTTTGCGCCCACCACCGGCCTAAGGTGGCTTGTTAGAACCGCCAATTATGGCTGGCTAAAGCTCTTATTGCCTATTACCCGCAGCTTAAGGTGGCTTAAGCCACCTTAACTTAAAGGGCTCATGGGGGCTTCTTCGGCGATGCTTTCAAAATTTGGAGACCTATGTCGTCAAGATCTTGAGCTGCTCTTTCTGCAGTGTCTTATCAAAAGTTTGATCTGAGTTCATCTTGACCCTCAAAATCTCGGTTGAAGTAGGGTGGGTATTTCCCAATTTTCCTTAAGATGGCTTAAGCCACCTTAAGCTAATTAGCTCACCGGGGGCTTCCTCTAAGACGCTTTCAAAATTTGGAGACCTATGTTGTCAAGATCTCGAGTTGCTCTTTCTGCAGTATTTTGCCAAAAGTTTGATCCGAGGTCATCTTGACCCTCAAAATCTCGGTTGAAGTAGCATGGGTATGCAAAAACCGGGAAAATCGCTCAAATTTTACTAAATGTTGCACCCTCTTGGATACTTCCCAAAATTGCTCACCGGGAACTTGGGCTCGCCTAATAGTGCACATAGTGTCTAAAAGAAGACAATGTCGCCGTCATTTTGAGCTAAAAAAATCTAGCTTCCGGTACCGATAGCTCCCGTAATAATTGAAAACGTTAAGGTGGCTTAAGCCACCCTAAATCGCTGTTAGGGTGGCTTAAGCCACCCGAAGGGTAATAGCCATTATAGGGGCTTGGGGCTGAGATCCGGGCATGAGGTTCTAAACGCACTAGTCACGGAAGGGGTAGAGCGAGAGAGAGGATGTATTTCCGTTCGTGAGCACAATTGCCTAGGACTCAGGCGGACCGGTCTAGCTAGCCGCAGCCTCCGAAGCAGTACGCGCGTCATCACCAAGCCTCACGACACGATCGCCACCCTCTCTTACCCTACCCTCTCCGCGGCTGTAAAATTTGAACCTTTGAACCCGCATTTTGAGCCCCTGCCCTTATTTTTATAGATTGTTCAAGTGTAAATTTGTTTTCTCTTGCTGAGATCTTTTTAGTACAATTTTTAGAACCTTGATCACCGAACATTTTGATTTATTGAATTTTCTAGACTAACGTTCGATCACCGCGACTGTAAATTTCACCATGGCCTCTACACCGTACCAGTTGATGGCACCAGCGAGATTAAGAGCACATCCGGCTGGTGCCTCAAAGAGGCAATTGCAATTCGACCAACTGGTGGCCACACCAGTGGCTGCGCTTTCGCAACAATCAGCGGCTGAAAAGAAGTTTGATTCCGATTCCGCAGCTTTTCTGGATGACCACCAGAAGATTGAGGCACTTGTGAGGGGGATTAAATCGAAGCTGTGTGGCAAGGGGGATGCTATTGACGAGTGGAGGTTTTGTGGCGACGAGTCGAATGCTCGTTCGCTACTTGACTCCCTCGTTGAGGAGCTAACCTCTCGTCTCACGCGGTTTAACCCCCTCTTCGCACATGCTTTCCGGTTGTCCGACGCGACCGCCACAGTGATGCCAACTCCAAACAAACTCCTAAAGGAGTTATTGGAGTATCTCTGTGGCGGGCCAGCGCTCGCTTCAGTGCGGGAAGCTCACCGTTACTTCCCTGACGACGGCAAAGTAATTCTTACCGCCTTAGTCAGGGACGTAATGCCCGACCTCGAAGACTTTGACAAAACGGATTTCATTTTCACACCCACAGTAGAGGTCCCGGCTGGAGTAAACCCCAAGCAGTTCATCAAGGCGTTCACTGACGCAGTCAGTAACGCTTCGACTGACTTGGGGCAACACTCTAGCCTAGACATCTCTAGGGAAGATGCGGTCCGTCTGTTTCTTCGTCGCACTTGTCCCGTCACCTACAAACAGGTGCACGAGGACTATGCGATTGAGAAGGTCAAAACACAAGCTGACCTGACCCTAGTGAGCTGTGGACTCGCGATTCAGCGAGTCTACAACACACTAGGGAAAACGAAGCAACTGACTAGCGCTTTCTATAATGATGCAGGACACCGCCACGGTGAACGTGGCGGTCTGGATTCCAGGGGAGCCCCTGACCTGCGCCCTCCCCGCCCGCGAGATGTATACTATCCTTCTCGGTCTTCCCACCCCTTTAAGGGGAAGGGGAAGAGTTTCCGATTCGCTGCCTCCCCCTTGCCCAAGGGGGGGAATTGGCCACAGGGAATCAGCAGGAAAGGCAAAGGCAAAGGCAAAGGCAAAGGCAAAGGCAAGAAGGGCAAAGGAAAATCGCAGAAGACCCGAGTCACCTTCCACCCGGGTTCCAAACAGTTCATGGGCAACTGTTGGTCCTGTGGTGGGAGGCACCGCCAGGCAGACTGTACACACATGCAGCACCTGGCGGCACACTCCATGCGGCTTGACCCCGAGGCTCTAGCCGAAGGGGCCTTCACGGATGTTCTGACAGCTCGCTTTCAGGCAGCTTATGAGCATTCGGAGGAGGCCTTTCAGGCAGTCTGTTGGGAACACGGCACACCAGACATTTGTGACTCTTCGGAGTCGGTGTGCACGTACCCTGACGACGGATCCCTGTCCTTTGCCGCCTACCTCACCCAGGGGGATGAGGACTCTCATGCACCCGCTTGGGCACCACAGGAGTGGACTGACTCTGAGTGGGATGCTTGGGAGACTGACTCCTACACTCAGGAACAACATGAAGAGTGGGATCGGCTTCAGAGGAAAGCTTCCGCAAAATTCCAGGCCTTTTGCTTTGCAGGGGAGGAAGCGGATTACAATGAACAAGATCTTCAGGAGCCGTACTCTTCCCTTTCTCTAGGGAGAGTTCATTTCTACGGCTTCGGGGTGGGTGGTGTCGATCGTGACACCACGCACACCCCACCGGTCGTTGCCCGCATGGACTCTGCACCTGCCGTGGCACCGCTTGATTCTTCGTCGTTCTACCGTGCGGACCCGAGCATCGCATGCTCACCGTGTGACCCACAGCCTGCGTCTATCCGATCACATCTCGACGCAGGTGTGATGTTATACGGGGCCGCTCAGACATTGGATCATGCCGCGGCTGTATCGGGTGACACACCGGACGATGCCGAGCATGGAGACACCTGTTTGCACCCCGTGTCAGCGCTCTTCGCACACGAGGCATCCCTGGAGCCTAGCTCCGGGTTGTTCGCTGACATGGTGTTGGCAGGTGACCTTCGGTTTCAGTCAATGACCGAACAACATCACAGTGAGAAGCGGGAGGAAGGGGGGGCTTGGGGGCCGAGGTCTTGGAGTTCACAGCTGGAGTCTGTAACTGGACCGGAGCCCGGCCCTCCCGTGGAGCTGCGACTGTCCCTTCCCTCACGGGTTAAGGTGGCTACTCCTCCCGGCCTCACCGACAGAGAGCAGGACCACTGGGACAGGCTGTGGTGTGAGGATCACACCCAGCCCACCCAGTGGCACGACACCCTGCCGGCTTCGGCCGCAACGACGCCGAGGGTTCCACGAGTACCGCCTCCGGTGATGCCCTTCCCTCCCGGCCCTGGCCCGTGCTTTGTCACTGCAGGAGCGGGACTATATGCCACGGCCACGGACCCCCCTGCCAGCGGGCACGGGGTGCCTGCGGGGTCCGTGGTCGAGGCCTCGGACGAGACCGACGACCCTGAGCCCCGTGGCTCAGGGGAAGGACAGCACTATGACCCTCCACCCTCCGTCACTAGCCCTACCCTGCGTAGGGGTGTAGGTAGGGGTGGTGTGCCATTCTACAGACATGCTCTCGTCTCCACCCTTGTTGTCCTCGGCTTCCTGGGCTGTGCCATGGCAGATGTAGACTTGCTTCAGGGACAGGAGGATGCCTCGGACAGATTGAGACTGCTGTCACCTGGGGGCCCACGGGGAGGGGCCCAGGGGATGGGGACGGGGATACTGTATGACTGGGGCTCTGTTGGTGGCACTTGGGCTGGTAACAACGGGAACAGTGGTTCTTGTGATTGGGAATGGTCAGATTCTGGGACTGGACACTCCTCCTCTGGATCTGGCACAGGAGACTCTCACAGTGACCACGGCCAGTTCACCAGCTCGGGTATGCCGCCCGATGCCGCCTCACAAATACAACTGTTCCGGTCAACTATAACAGCAGACAGTGAGGACCGCCGCAGGCGGTCCCGACACCTCACGGCCCTAGCCTTGGCAACCTTTCTGGCTATTATCATTCAGTGCCTATTCCTATTCTTCATGGACTTCCAATCAATATCAGGCGACAGTACAGTGGACAGAGGTGTCGGTGGTGTTGGCCCCTTGGCTTGGCAGCAGACTGGCAGTGTCCTCGAGACCACCTCACACCTGGCACACCTCATGATCACTGTCGGTGGTGCCGTGGTGCACATGTCTTGGTGGCTCGGCTTCACGTGGACGGCACACGGCACACCACCACCTGGGCTAGTGTTCACCTGTAGCCCTGTTATCTCGGCCTATACACTATCACGGGACGGCGATGGCATTGTGGTAGACTCTGGTGCCACTGGGAATATCACAGGCACCAGGTCCAGGATCTCAGCTCTAGACACCTCCGCCACTATTGGCTTCTCTACGGTGATGACAGGTCCCGTATCCCGAACTGACGGGACCTGTACACTACACCTCTATGGCCGAGAGATACTGTCAGGGGAGATAGACGAGTACACTATACCTGGCTGCCACTTCAAGGAAGGCGCCAGGACACTCCTATCTACCCGGGTTATGCTCCGGCATGGCTTCAGTTCCCCAGACTTCATTACCATGACCTATACCCACCTGGACTCAGGCAGAACATATCGTATCACAGACAATCAGGTGGATTACCTCTGGGATGAGCCGCAGCGCCCGCACTCTCACCACTTCGGCTCAGCAGCTGTCAGGACCCGCACAGGTGACTCATCAGACTGGCAATGGAGTAATAGTGAGTACACTAAATGGGCTACTACTCACGGCTCTCCTACAGCTACAGCTAAACTTGGTACTCCGGCTTTTGATGTATCTATGTATGGGGACTCTCTGCCTGTTGGAGAGGGTAACAATCATCCGGCTCTTGAGCACTGGTCTATCTCAGATGACTGTCACACCAAACAGTGGACGGGTCAGTTCTTCTATGGCAACATTCCCTTCAGTATCAGTATGATTGACAGAATGCTGACTAAGGGCAACCATGACTTTCTCCTTGACCCGCATAATACCACCTACTTCTGGATTGTCCCGTATATGCCACAACACCAGATATGGCACAAGACTTGCACTATGGAGGTACTACACATCTATCCTAAAGGCAGTAAGAGGATATTCAGCTTCTCTCGGAAGCACACATATGCTTCCAGTCACCCACTGACACCGGCTGGCTCAGATGGCGGACCTGACAGAGTATTCATTGATGGCACTCCCTTTGAGATCTGTATCCTGTTCAGGAACAGAAACACACCTGTTCGGGTCAGTCCCTTTGTGGAGTTCCATGCCGTCATGGGTCACGGCTCTACAGCCAGTCTGCTTAAGCTCTACGACCTGCCTGGCATCCAGCTCGGTCGGCCTCTGCTGTCTAGGCGAGCTATAGCAGCTATGCCGACCTGCTCTCAGTTCTGTGCAGTATGCTGTACCAGTAAGCTGAAGCAGAAGCCCTGTGGACACCATGACCAGTTGAGATCAGTGGCCATACAGCCCGGCCAGAAGTGGGCTGCTGACTTGACAGGACCTATTACCCCAGCTGGCTACAATGGCCACCTGTACCGATGCCAGTTCATTGACTATGTCAGCAGATTCATATTTGTGTACACCTTCGTCCAGAAATCAGAATACTACACCTGTCTGGTTCACTTCTACGGCAGCTTACATGCTATGGGATATGCACCACAGTCCACAACACTCCGTACAGACTGTGCTCCAGAGATGGGTGACCCCCAGTGTGTGGCTTTCTATCAAAAGCACCGTATATTACACCAGAAGTCATCTCCTACAGTACATACAGACAACCCTCATGCAGAAAATGCCATTGGCAAAATATCAGACATGGCTAAGGCATTACTTCTGGCAGCTGGCATGCCCGAGGACTACTGGCCTCTGGCTGCCACCCATGCTGGCTTCATATGGAATATCTCTACTCACAAGAACATCTCTACAACACCATTTCATCAGATCAGAGGCTATCACTATGGCTATGCAAAACTGAAGGCCTTCGGCCAGAACTGCTATGTCATTATGTCTCAGCAGCAGCGGAACTCCAGACAGCCTGGCATGTCTAGGAAGTCCCAGCGGGCGGCCTGGTCGGGCCGTCTTGTCGGTGTGTCAGTCAGCTCCCTAGCATATAAGATCCTGGATACTGAGACTAATATGATACACTATGTTGGTAAGCCTCACTGGATTCATAATCATCAGGACATGGGAGAGATATTGGGCTCCTTTCCAGACCCACATCAGGCAGAGCGGGAGTTTGATGCATCCTATGACAGACCACAGCCATTCAGTGACAGCTTTGACACAGCAGGCTCGAGGGTTCATGGTATTGGCTCTTTCTTTGACGGAGAGGAGTCACACGCATGTGTTCAGCTCATTCAGACAGATGGCACAGTTACCTGGACTATGGCAGTCAGATATGTATTACAGACATCAGATGGTCGGCACTACCGGGACCTTCTACACTATCTGGACTGCTACAGAAAGCTAAATGGCATCAATGAACACTATCCTATCTGGACTATTGTGAAGGCTCGTCAGACAATCAGAGCACCTATCTACAGTGCTATTCTCATCTCCACTCACAGAGGCAACAGGAGGCCCTACGGTGTCATCCTGGAACCCTGCACCGACGAGCCGGCTGGCTGGCACATTGATCTACCAGCCAACCTGATTATCTTTCCGTCCACACACTCAGCGGCTTACCTGCCCTTCTCTGACACCCTCAGCAGTGACCTCAGAGCAGAGTACATGTTTGGCAGTTTCAGCAGCATGGAGCAGTTTCTCTCTGATGCTCCTACCTCTACTATTACACATATGCTTGAGGTCTCGGCACCAGAGATTAAACTACCTCACGGTGTCAGACAGGCTCTATCCTCACCACAGTCTGAAGACTGGCTGAAAGCTATGGATCAGGAGGTTGGTGATATGGTTAATCAGGAAAAGCTCAAGCTGGGGACACCTCCGGCTAATGCACAGTATCTTACTACACTATTTGTACTGTCTATGCCATTCAAACCTGACCCTACTGGTGCAGGCAAGCCCTATCAGATATTTAAAGCCCGTATGGCTGGTGACGGCAGCAGAACTACAGGCTATCTTCCGTGGGAGACCTCTTCAGCTACCCCAGAGATATCAGCTTTCAGACTGCTATTCATATTTGCAGCTCTATTCCAGCTGGTGGTGTCACATCTGGATGTGTCTCAGGCCTTTATGCATGCTAAGCTTGAGTTCCCCGTGTGGATTCAGTTTCCCTCTGGCTATACCTTTAAGGGCTACAGCTATGCCCTGCTCTCATATGCGCTGTACGGCCTCAAGATTGCCGGCGCATCATGGCAGAGGATGGTTAAACAGTTTATGCTCAGTTTCAAATACATGGGACAATCATTCAGACAGTCTACACATGATGCCTGTATCTATTACATCTACACGCCTACGGTTAAGGCTATGTGTGTGGTATATGTGGATGACTTTGGTATGGCCTGTTCCACGGCTCTTGAGAGGGCCTTCTGGACCGCTTTCAGAGCAACTTTTAAGGCCAAACACCTGGGTCCTATATCCTCTATCCTTCAAATGACAGTACAGCATGATGACCAGGGGGTGTACCTCAATCAGTCTCGACAGATTAAAGACCTTATGACAGCTAACAACATACCCGAGAGACCCTTCCGTACACCTATGGACTCTAAACTGGTGATATCAAAACCAGTAGACCCAGACCTCACTCTGGTAAAACCCTATCGGTCTATCCTTGGGTCCCTACTCTGGCACAGCAGGACGTCACGGCCAGATATCTACTATGCAGTTATCTACCTGTCACAGTTTGTGGCCTGTCCCTCAGAGGACTCAATGAAGGCTCTTATCAGAATTGCACAGTATCTGGACTGCACAGCACACTACAGAATGGCCTTCTATTACCCTGAGAGGCCAGCACGGGTGCTCACACTGTTTGTGTACTCCGATGCTGACCTTGCCAGAGACCTGGAAAACTCAGCTAGATCATACTCTGGCATGGTGATATTCTTCTGTGGTATGATTCTGGTACAGTCAGACAGACAATCACAGAAACATCTTCTACGGGTTCAGAATATGTTGCAGCATCTACTGCAGCTCAGCGGGTGGTGTCTCTCATGTTTATGCTGACAGAAATTTTCGGCTATATACAACACCCTATTCAGGGGCAGCCACCCTCTACTACTGGACTTGATTCTGAGATCACTGAGACCGAGAGGGTCGCCACTGACATTGCATTCAGCTACCCTGGATTACAGCCAGGGACTCTCCTGACTAAACTCCTGGATTACACTACACCTACGGGCACAGGAGTCGGTGGTGTCAGGCCTGATGGCAAGTCAGTGACAGATGAACTCGAGATTTATTCAGATTCAGACCGCAGGCCAGTGGACTATCAGAATATGAGAAGCACAGAATACCTTCCAGCTTCAGCAACCTGCCCCAGATTGGAGCTTCCGGTTCCTCTTCTCCTGGATAATGATGCATGCAGGTCTATTGCTGAAAATATCCCACTGTCCCAGAAGATCAAGCATGTTCTGGTCAGATTCCACATGCTCAGAGACTTTATCAGACTGGGCTGGATCATATGCTGGAGGGTGCCTTCGGAGAAGAACTTGGCTGACCCCTACACCAAGCCAGTTCCTCCCACCAAGAACACCGTGCCCTACTTCAACATGCTCTTTGACAGCTACATGGATATGCAAAAGGCAGTGATTCAGGCTGCCAGATCTTTTGGATTTTCGACATGGAGGCCTACTCAGAAAGCAGCAGCATGATCTGACTGTGAGTGCCCTCTGATTTGTCCTGTTTTGGGTTTTGTTTCTGACTGTGCTTTGCAGGTACTTTGTTGCAGGTACTTTATGATTTGGATTTGAAAATATATGCAGAAAACAACAACCGATAGAATGACAGTTAGCCTAGAGGTTTAGCAAGCATGCACAAGACCTGTTATGTGAATGTTGCATGCCGTACCTTGACTCCTACGACCTTATGTACCCTTCGGGGACCCGTGACCGGCACCTGTCTCGTACGTGAGAGCCTCTGCCTCCACCCGCTGTGACCCTCCCTACATCTTCCTTTGTCTGTAAGTCTGACGGTGACGGGGTGACCTGGACCTGCCTTCGGGTACTCCTTGCCATATCCCTGACGAAGCATCCGGCTGCATGACACCGCGGTGTGCGGACCTTCAGGGCACAGCAGCACTCTATTCCCCCGGTGGAGGATTGGCACTAGAGACAGGGAGCTGATAGGCCTGCCAGGACCGTGTGGACTTTGTCCAGCTTTTTGGGGTTTTCAGCCCTGGCAGGCATGATTGTGGTTTCTTCTGGTCTGGACTGGAGATTGGTATGAGTGTATTCATTCTGGTCTGCCCACCTCACTCGAGGTGGTGTGCTGGATTTGGCATGCCGACAGTGTCATCATCATCTGTGTCATCACCGATACGGTTCGACTACTATGACTTCTTCACTGTCATCAGCGCCATCTCCGATATCGACTTCGGTAGTCAGACAGTTCATAGCATCTGTCATTTCACATCTGACACCTTAGGGGCTGTCATCACATTCTTTCGGCGGAAGCTATAACACTTCGTATTATCTTGTGTATAGCTTCACAGTTTCACGGTTGACATATGTGAGTGTTGCACTTGACTTGTAGTGCTTGACTGCGTGTTTGTTCACACAACTGAATCGTCTCACTGTCACCAACAAATATATCATTAACATACGATAATGCTAGGGTTTGGGTTTGGGTTACTGTGTCACATACAAGTATCACATACACATGCCTTTCAGATATGTTGACCTTTTCTAGACGAACAATTTCGTGCATCATATGCAGCCGTATGTGGCTTTAATCTGGAAATAAAGGGGATGAATGGTGTTGGTACACATATTTCACATAGTGTGAATATCGTCACCGTACCGTCATAGTTGAAGACAACTTTGAACCAATTGTCAACAAGTTGTGCTGGGTCATATCCGTGTATCACCGCTTGGAGGGGATGAAGGAGAGGGTCCCCGGGAAAGTCCTCGACGGTTTCGAGGGCCCAATCTCGACCGCAAGCCCCAACAGGAACTCGCAACTCATGACCAACCAATTTCTCAAGGTTTCTCAATGGAAACGACGATGGAGGCATCCTTTATTTTACTGCACACCTCGGTTTATGTTAGTGGCCCAGCTTTTCTTTTGGTCCTTTGGGGAGTATATCAACCACTTTTCATACGGGTTACACGCTCTGGGTCGGTTAAGCGCGCGATATCGAAGGAATGCGATGGGCGGGTTAACCCGCCGTACCAAGTCGCTACGGCGGGTTAACCCGCCTTTCGCAGAATAGGCATTCAGCACACCGATCCCCACGGTACCCCAACCATATGAAAGTGCAGTACTTTAAGTTATAGTCCAGTTAGTCATATTCCGTAGAGTTTGCTGATAATGCACGATAATTCAAGGGGTACCATTTTCGGGTGCACTTACGACCTGTTGGTCTCATGGGCGAAAATCCAGGTTGTCTAAAACGGCGGTTTTTTAAAAATAACCCGGGGTTATAATCCAAAAACCCCACCGCGCCGTGTAACCTGTTATAACCTCCTGGTCATTTTTCGAATAACCCGGTTATTATAACAAAAACCTATCACTGTGAAGAGCTTATTTAGGGTTTTGATAAGACACCAACAGCAACACCGTTATTTGCTTATGTCCGTAAAGCATTGTATGGAAACTATGGATACAAGGTGCGAGAACAGGTGTTCCGCTCGGTGAAAACGAACTGGCTAAGCTCCATAAACAGTCCGGCCGAGTGCTTTTATCATGCATCTCGGAAACCCGGATAATACGAAATAATGACTGACAGTGCAGTACTACTGTACCGTCATCCTAGCTACTAGCGGAGTCACGGTTCCGATCAGAGACAGGTCAGGCTAGGGGATATCAGAGCCCATAATAATAACCCTGAACCTAAAGTCTAGCACAAGGCACACATTAAGATAACAACTTAACAAGCACAAGGTGCATCAGCAATTAGGATGATTTCGATCATTCACTGATGTTACATATTTGATCTCGAACCGTGTCACCGCGATGTGAAATCGTAATTTTTGAAAACCATGCACTCCATCCCATATTTTAGAAATAACCGGGTTAGTTTACACGAAAATAACCGGGTTTTTCATAAAATAAAACTGCTTTTTCAGTAATAAAACCCCGGTGTTCTAACACGAAAAAAATCTGGTTTTTCGTCGCCAAAGGTTATTTTTTAATAACCCAGGTTATAACCCCGAAACCCCGCTGCGCCGTATAACCGGTTTGAGGTTTTAGACAACCTAGGCGAAAATCTAAGATTCTCAACCGCAAGACCTAGCTTGGAAGTCGCGCAAGCAAGTGGCATATCAAACATGCATATATCACTTGATTCAACACTCAAAATGCACTAAATATTTCAACATACGTATATCCACCTGCGTGCAGTGAACGGCAGTGGGAAAGCTTTTTTACGCTTCCCACAACGTCCGTCTGAAACTTAAGTGTGGCGCAGCGAACTGTGAAAAATGAACACGATTCTGACAGATGTACTACGGCTACCATACTAGTACCAAACTAGTATAATGGGTTTTTCGTAATCCTCTAAGACGTGCAAGGATGTTGCGTGGTGGCGAAGCCACTGGCGTAGGTATGTTTTAGTATGGTTACCTTCAGTATGGGCAGGTTTACCTTGAATGGTGTTACTACGGAAGATGCAGAACAAGCTCTTATCTAATGTCTGTGCTACTGGTTGCAGCTACAGATGGGGGATGTTGAGAAAAAGAGCTTGCATATGTTAAGTTATACACTTATCAAAATTTTGAACTTTTGGAAGTGTAGCTGTTATACTGGACCGTTAAGTGTTGGAAGCGTGGCTGTCTTGTTGGACAGTTTTGTAGTGACGATATGTGTTTACGTGGACACTTAGAGTATATTTACAGTGAACAGAGCTGATTTATTACTGAGACAATATATTCATATTCGTAGGGCCACGTTGTGCACGGGTTCGCGACACTAATAAGCTTGTGCATAACGCCACGATAATAGTCTGTCGATCATGTAAAACATGCATTTTTTTGGCCAAAATTCGCGATACCGGCTAAGAGGTTAAGGATGTGCAATACACGTTGCTAAGTAGCTTTACGAGGCCACGTCACTATGCCATTAGGCGACGATTTCCGTTTTGCGCAAACAATGAGGCCATTCGTATAAAAATCGCGCAAGATAGGCATGTTTTGGCATCATTTTCGAGCACATGTTCGAATATCAGCTTTGCAGTACGGGGACTTTGACGCTGTGGTGTTATACCGTAAAATCCTAAAATCCTACACGTAAAGCCCCGGACATGATTGTGTGACCTCATTGTCGTAATTCTTTCTGGGGTCAATATGGATACCTTTATTTTATGTGCAAAAATGTTACGGAACGAGCACGGGGGCAAAACGCAGAATCGGCCAAACATTTTTCCATAGGGTGTGTCGATGATAATATTTTTTATGGGGGGGTAGTGGCACACGTCCCGTGGAAAATAATCGTTCATGGTTCGAGTTACTCGCGAGACGGAATGATTTATAATGATATAGCACATAATCATTTGATTTAATCGTTAATATAAATTTCGGTGTCACAGTCCCCCGAATAACTGGTACACGATATCGCGAGACGCAATTTTCCATATTGGAGTGCGTGATGCGCAAATATGTCATATCGGGTCATAAGTATCTTCTAAATGTGGATCATATGTCATTTAATTTCCCGACAGGCGGTTGCAGGTTGTTCCCACGAAATAGTGATAGTTTTCGGTCCCTTTTCAGAAGAAGAAAAAAACTACGGTGGGCAATGTCGTGTCACCCCGCGGCGGGGCGCGGGGGCCAATAACACGTGTGGCAGCGCAGGGTCCAGGCGGGGGGTGCATGCCGCATGGGTGTTAAAGGGGTACCCACTCGGCCCAAAATACATGTATGTATGGGGCGTTCCGTGGACCCTATATTCTTATGCGCCATCACATGTGCCGCAGGCGAATTTTGTCAAATGATTGGCCTTGTTGATTAGTATGAAATGCACCAAATTCTCTGGCCTCCTCTTCCCCGAGAGTCCAGTTTCGATCGATGGGGGGAAAGCCCCCCGCCGCCCAGAGCCGCTGGGGGGTATACCCCCTCCCCTATACTCTAGGGTGTGACGTGCTGCCCCCCCACCCCGCCCTTGGGGCCAAAGCGTGGGCAGCCATGCCCGTAATATGCACTGTCCAAGTGGCAGCAGAGGGGCTCGGATTAGCTCACGATTCTGGAGGTGTGCGCTCAGGTCGCCACCCTTGATCTGTCTGAGCATGTCTCCTTAATACAACATTCCAATTTACTTACGTTTTTGTCATCATGGGCAGAATATCAAGGTGCACGCTCCATGGTCAATATGCTATTTTGACGCACGGATCGGACGCGTGTTTACATTATGAACGCCCTAGGGTCACTTGAAGCGTGCTCGGCAGGCTTTGGATCCGATTTCACATCGATTTTGCATTTACATGGTTCCGGATATAGTTCTGCTTTAATGGGACAAAGCTTGGATTTACCCACGTTTTTTCGACTTCGATTTTTTCCCCCGTTTCTTGAGTGTATGATAAGCCGTCTTTTCTTCTTCAGCCCTCTTCTGCTCTTGCCCCGTATGGTACAGTTTAAAAGGGCGGTCCCTCTGCTTTTCAGTCGGTTCATCCATCTTCTCGCGGCCAGCTTCTCTTGAAATATATGCGAGAACATCTTGCACACACTGCTGCCAAACCAGGTATCCCTGCAGGCCCAACTCACACAAGCCAACTCAACGACCTAAATTATACATCGCACTTCAAGCACTGTCCCGCTGCCTTTACTGTAATGCCGACGACCTCGCTTCACCAGGTTGCAAAACAGGCGTATATCTGTTTTACAAAAAGATTGTCCCACGGTCATTGAACGCTGCGGTTCGCCAGTTGCCTCAACGATTCAGATACAAGGCCGAATGGTTGCTGGGGAATGATTAACGACAATGACTGCGGGAGGATGAGCTGCGACTCTGGCTGCTGGAGGATGAGCTGCGACGCTGGCTGCTGGAGGATGACCCGCGACGCTGGCTGCTAGAGGATGACCTGCGACGCTGGCTCCTGGAGGATGACCTGCGACGCTGGCTCCTGGAGGATGATCTGCGACGCTGGCTGCTGGAGGATGACCTGCGACGCTGGCTGCTGGAGGATGACCTGTGATGATGACTGCCGGAGGATGACCCGCGACGATGGCTGCGATGGATGCCTGCGACGCTGACTTCTGGAGAATGAGTGGCGACAATGGGAAGGTATTCACGCAGAATCCGCCACAAAATCTGCCGATCTCAGCAAAGCAGCGATGCGCACAGCACGCCTCTCTGTGCATCAAGACGCCAAGCTCCCGCGCCTGTTGTGCGGCGCTGACGTCCAGCTGGCACCTAACTTTTCGAGGAGCAATGCTCTTGGCAGCTTTCCCATGTACCAATCCGCAAGGGCTGCGGGCAGTTGGTGAGGAGGCGTCGACACCTTCCCGGAGAGGTGCACCATGTCCGGCAGCAAGGTCTGATCGATCTCCAGCTCGGCGCCCATCATGTTCTTCGTCAGGAAGTGCTTGAAACAGTCCTGTGTGCAGCGCCGGGGCAAATGCGCCAGGCCAATGGGCTCCCCTCCGCAAAGAAGATGCAGAGCTGGACTTGGCACTGGACGAGTTTCATCAGAATGGAGGGTGGCGCGGCTAGACAGCTTGAGCTCCACAGGCGTGTCGCTGGACACATTGAGCATGCGGTGCTGCGCGTGCGGGAACGGACTTCGGTTGATGCAACAAAAGGTGACACTCCCCAGCCGACCAGCAGGGGAGCAGCGAATGCATTGGCCAGCAACAGCAAGACTCGCCAGGTGCTGGGGCAGACCACAAAGTGCACCGGCGAGGCGCGGAGAAAGTTGCCCGCCCGCTCCGCCACCATGAGCTGCATCAACGAGTTGACCTGCAAGCAGAGTCCCCTGCGGACGTCATCCTACCAGTGCTTGGCCGACTGAAATCAAAAGGGTGGGTCACCGGCCTCGCGCTGGACGCTCTCTATTAGTATACTACCGGATACTTGGAACAGAGATGCGCACCTCTTTGCGCCTTTGGTTCTATAAATAGGCAGTTTGGAATTTGGTGGAAACGCGGGCAATCCTAATAGTGAATGACACCTGACCGACTTCTGAACCAGAGCCATCGATGGAGCCAACTTTGAGGGAGTCATGGTGGGATCGGCTGGTAGAATGGCCGGTGCCGTGGGAGGTGCGCCACCGTCAAAATAGGGGAGTAGAACTTGGAGTGCGGGAACTGCGCAGAGGCGTTGGTAGGGGCGTTGTTTGTGCCGAGGTCGAACAGGTCGTCAGCTCTGGGCAGCATCCCGAGGAGGAGGAAGTGCGTCTGTGGCATCCGCGCTTGCAGCTCCTGAGCCGGGGTGCACTCCCCACAGTTATACCACTCAGCTCCCTCGCCGGTGTCACCTTTGTGAGAAACACAGCCGTTGCGACACACGCGTCTCCTGGCATGGACACTCAATCCAGCGCGGTGTTCAATGCATGGGCACAATGGGCTTTCGAGGGCGCAACCGCATCTACGGCGTCTGGCGCTTACGGCTTTCGGGGGCGCAACCGCATCTACG
>LGRX02008508.1:0-18340 GCA_001247695.2 Cymbomonas tetramitiformis
GCCTATGCGTCCGTATGTGTGTCATCGGGGGTAATCTGGGATTGGCACGATGACAGTGAAATTGGGCTTGAAATCACGATGAGAATGAATACCAGATGTCCGGGGTATGACACTATGGCACTATGACAGTATGACAGTATGACACTATAGTAGTATGACAGTACTGTGGGGGGTGTCATCGTGGAACTCAGTCAGACCCTCGAAGAATGGTCAGATTCGCATCGGGGTTGAAAAGACAATGAAATCGAATATCAGATATTAAGGTTATGACAGTATGACAGTATGACGCTATGGCAGTATGACAGTATGACAGTACAGTAGTATGACAGTACTGTGGGGCAGTCATCGTGTCAGCCTGTCGGCATAACATCTGAATCGAGAATGACGAATCGGAATTAGAAATGAGATCGGATCGGGAACTGAACGTTGAGCCGAAGTGTGACATCGGCTCTCGAGTGGTTGACCCTGCAGCCTGAGTGACGAGTGAATAAGTAGAGCACTTGAGAAGTGTTTAGCCTTCAGAACTCGGAACCGAATTATCGTTTGTACCTCAATCTGGCCCTGATCCAGTATATTATAAAATCCGAATTGTGTACCTTTGCACGTTCAATCAAAAACATATTTCCGAGCATCTGTCGTCGTGCCCCAGGCACAATTGGTATCAATGAGCGTTACTTGAACACCTCCGCGCGTTCAACCACGGCGTTACCGTAACTTCCGTTATACTGCGGGGGGAGACTCATACTTTTGGGAAACTTTGCGCAACTTTTACGTCAGAAAAGCCATTTTTTTTCAAAGAAGGAATCCATATACTGCTCCCAAAAGTCACAAAACATCAGTATAACGTTCCCTTAACGGGTTAACAGTGGGGGCCCAACCAGGCTCAGAAAAGTCAAGATTCGTTTTCCGATCTTAAACTCCAAGTCTGCCCCAGGCTACAAACAACCGTCAGGGAGCACCCTAAAGGGTTTCCCCGGTTTATAGTAGCCAGGAAAACCTCATAACTCACTTTCTAGAGCCTTAAAAAGGCGAAAAACAGCCAAAAACAGCCCAAAATAGCCGTTTTAGCCCGTTTTCAGCCTACCCCAAAACCTTCCACAGTAGCCCCCACCACCAAAAACTCCTTCCCCAGACCCCATAGGACAGCCTAGAACCCCTCAATACCGCCCTCACGGCCACCAGCAGTTGGGAAAGCCCCTCAAAACAGCGCTTTTAGTGGCTTCTGGACAGTTCCTGGACAATTTCTGGACACCTCTGGTTTACTCTCTGGCTGGAATATTTCGGGAGTGTACGAAGTCCGGTTACCTTCTGGGACCTTGCTGAGCTTTCTGGTTGCAGTTTCTTGACCCCTGCCTGCATACATAGGCACTTGAAATCTGTGTCGCGGAGCCCTGGCGAAAATTTGAGTACGCCAGTGTATGGCAGTTTCCCCACAAAAGCACAGAAGAGAGTGGTGGAAACAGGGACCCCTCAAGTGGTTATTTCAACCAGAGCCCACCTTCCCACCAGCAGGAGCCTTCGATAACTCCCCAGAGGGCCCCCTCCCACCTTCACCCTCCTCTTCAGACGACGAGGTGGAAGACAACTGAGCGCTTGGACAGCATACACCCTGGCTATCCCACCAGCGCGCCACTACCGTGAGTGGTACTACCAGGGGTTCACGGTTTTTGTCTTCAACTACCCGGACCCTTACCACCCAGCAATACCGGTGCTTCCTGGTGAAACCTTGGCCGACGCTCCACCGTCTCCAGAAGTCAGCCCTACACCTTCTCCTCCTCCTTCCCCCCCTCACGAAAGCGACACTGAATAAACAAAAGGCGAGCACTTCCTACCTTCTGCTCACCTGTGGCTTTTGCCACACCCAGTGTGCGATCTGATCAGCTCAGCAGCCAGTATGTCGCAACATATATCAGAGTCCTTTCCCAGCATGGGGGTCAGTGCAGAGCCGTCACGCCCCCCATTGTTCTCGCCCCTCACCTTCCCATCGCCCGCCGCTTACGCTTCCGCTCACCCCATTCCACATCCAGGCACCACCATGCCCTACACAGCGGTGCCCCGCCCTTATACTATGCCGGATGGCACCCCCGCACAGGCTGTATGGAACGGCGTCAATTGGGTATTGCCCCAATCAGCGCCCCTCGCTGGGGGAGTATCACCAGTGCCGTTCACACTGGGAACCCATCACCCCGTGGGCGCATATCCCACACCGTTCCAACAACAGCTACAGCAGCAGCAGCAGTGGCTCGCGTACCAACAGCAGCAACAGCAGTGGCTTCAGCAGCAGCCACTGGAACCGATGCAGCAGCAGTTACAGCAGCAGCAGTTACAACAGCAGCAGTTACAGCAGCAACAGCAGCAGCAGCAGCAGCAACAGCAGCCGCAGCCGCCACAACAGCCGCAGCATCGACCACAGCAGCCCCATCAGCTGGCGCCAGCCACCTCCGCGTTTCATGACTCAGGCGCGGATCTCTCATCGCTGCAGCACTTCATCAGCATCGGCGCCGCGGCCCTGCCGGACCCTCTGCAGGTACCCCTTGACAGCGGGGTTCAGCAGAACGTCTTGGGCGGTACCCAGCTCTTGGTGCGTCACCTTCCCGCAGTGGCGACAACCTCAGAGACTCGCCGGCGTCGGCGTTCCCGAAGGGCATCTTCGGGCCCTGCGACACATGGCAAGCATCTTCCAGGCCCAAGCCACGCACCTGATCACTCTGACCCCGACTCCGGTACGGACATCAGCCGCACCAGCACGGGGACCAGAGGCAGCCGAAGCACGCAGGCACGAGCTGAGCGCAGGCGGAGGGCCGCCCACAGGTCCGGCTCCGACTCGGACGCGAGCAGCCGAAGTGAACGCATTCGCAGAGAAGTCCTGGCGGCAGTACAGGCCCTGGACATCTCCGCGGTGCTCTCGAGAGGAATCGCGCTGCCTGGTGCGACGGCATCGGCAGGAGCCTCCCCACCAGGCGACCCTCAGGGCAGCGCACAGGGCCTGACGGCGGACCATCTACACGAGGCAGACACCGCCGCCAGCGTAACCCCTCCAGTGCCTCAGACCGCCGCTGAGACCGCTCCCGCCGAACCTCCCACTCAGGGCCGGCCAAATCCCCATAACATGATGGTGGCCCGCCGGCGGCAGTCGATGGAGACGGTGGTGCACGGCGGTGGCAATCCCGACTCAGAGCCCAGAGACTCCAGTTCAAGCGACTCGCCACCAGGGCCCCCTAGTGATCCACCTCAGGATCCCCCTGACGATCCCGCACCAGAGCCCTCCTACCCTCAGTACCCAGAGGTCAGAGCCCTCTTCGTCACCCACGATGGTGGGTCATTGTGGGTGCACCAGTCAGCTGGGGTGCGAGGCGCGGCAACCGTCTCCCTACCATGGGACGAACGCCGCCGGGCTGGGGTGCGGGGCGACGCCATCTTGTTCAGGATCATGCACCTGCTGGGAGCGCCGCTGACTGCATATGCGCGCATGGGGGGCCGGCTACACCATGCACCCCTACCCCTTACCAACCCTCGAGTGGAGACCTGGGTCCTCATGGTCGACCGCGAGGTCATGGATATGGCAATGGGGGACCCAGCCGCGGCCAATGTGCGGTCTACCAGCATGGGGCAGCCAGTGTGGGAGTGGATCCCTGCTACCGCGCGGGAGTCGGAGATGCAGAACTTCGATCAGGACGGGCTCGCCGCGTGGTCGGAGGTCAGCAACTCCGATTGGTACCGGAGCATGAGCGTGGTGGCCGCACAACCATCCACACCCCTGCCCTTCCATACACCTCTCCCACTCCCCGCACCACCATCAGCCCCTACATTACCGCCCACTCCGACCGCAGTCCCCACAAATCCCGCGCCTGCGCCTCCGCCCGCGCATGCCCCGGGACCACCACCTCCTGCCCGTTTCCCCCATTCCGCCGCCGCAAACCCCGTTCACTCTGCCGCTGCCGCGAACCCCGTTCACTCTGCCGCCGCTGCGAACCCCGTGCTCTCTCCCAGCGCCACCCCCTTTGTTCCAGGCATCGTCCGTCTGCCGCAGGGCACTAACCTGCGAGCATCTCCAGACGAGGTCCGCCTGGAGCACAAGACCAAAGAGATGGTGCTAAAGCTGGTCAAGAGCGTCACCAGGTTCCCCCGCTCCGCGTCCGACACAAAATCGGCCGACAAGGAGGGCCTCCTGACGCAGTTGGAGCACTACTCCCCCATGGTGCGGAAGGTATTCCAGGAGGCCATCGTGATCGAAGCACTGACCACTCCCAGTTGTACGCCGTCAGTATCAGAGTACCAGGCGAGTGTGTCAAGCCTTCTTTGGAGCTTCAAGGAGTACACTCTTCAAGACCAGCAGAGAAAGTTCTTGGAGCGCGCGGCGGGGACCTTTGGGTCCGAGCAAGCTTGGCACCAACGCTACGGGGAGATGGACGTGTTTTTCAGCGATCTGGCGGTGTGCTCTCTGACGCAGGCCTACCTGGAGAACGCACACGGCGAGGCCATTGCCCTGAAGCAGGCGGTGAACGAGACCGCGGCGGAGTATTTCTCACGACTGGAGACCCGCATGGCCTCCGTCAACTTCTTGGCCGGCAGAGTCCCCAATTGCGTGGAGATGACCAATTTGTCGATGCTCTCTACGTACCGCCGGGGGCTGAAATATGCACCCAAGGTGATGCGGCGGCTGAGAGCCATCCACTTGGACGTCTCCAAACCAGAAGAGTGGGAGAGGAAGGCCGTCGCTGACGACATCCCAGGCACCCACAACGCCTTGTTGAAGATTCGGGAAGTTGCTGAGGAGGTGGAGAGTGACATTGACACGGAGGCGGCTCAGAGGCGCTCTCAAGACCGTCCTCCCCGTGCTGTTTCCTTCGCTAACCCACCACCTCGCACCCCCTTCTACAGGCGTACCCCCTCTTCGAGCCGCCCAGCTCTTGCCATGCTGGAGAACGGGCCTGCCACCACCGTCGCCGCGGCAGTGACTCCTTTGCCACCACCACCTGGCCTCTCCCGCCCTGACGCTCCGAAAGTTCGCCGGTGCTTCGCCTGCGGCTCTGCGGAGCACATCGTCCGTAACTGTACGGACGAGGCTAAACTCAAGGAGTGGAGGGCCAATGCACCCGCTCGACTGGCGAACTCTCCTGGGTTTGTAGCCGCCGTCGTTTGGGCCATTGAGCAGCAGGAGGACATCTCCTCGGTGGATGGCGTCCCAGAGGAGTTCTCCGAGGAGGTCTTGGCTCTTGCTACTTGTGAGGACGAGCAGAGCTACCAGACCCTGGCTGCCCTTGCGGGCATCGAGCTTGTGGAGGGTGACGGCCTTCCCCCGGTGGAGAGCGATGAATGACTGGCCGGCGGCCAGCCCCAGACCCTGCCCTTCGAGGAAGTGAGGTCTTGCCCTGATGATCAGCCCCTCTCCGCCCTGGAGAAGCGGTCAGAACCAGTGGAACCCCGACGCGCCCGAGGACGCAGAGACCCTTGGGGCCAACGTCCCCACCCCAAGAGTGTGGCCTTCACCTCTGGGACCCGCTTGCGACGCACCTACCGCTCAGCTGGTGCCCCATCGCCGCCGAGGGATGACTTGTCCAGCCACCCTCTCGCAGGAAGCACCTCCTTCGATGAGCCGTCGCTACCTCTTGATGACGGCCCCGCTTATACACAAGCGAGGATCGAGGGTCGGAGGGGACGGCGAGTTCCCCGGCACAGACCCCCCATTATGGGCAACAACCGCGGAGAGCCCCGCGACCTTCGCCCCCGACCGCGTGTTGTCCTACCGCTGCCCATCTATCAGTCCAACCTCGCAGACCCACGGAAAAGGCTAACTGCGTGGCACTGGAAGAGAGATCTGTACTCCCTTCCCCTCGAAGTCGCCATGCAGAAGGTCCGCAGAGCTCTGCGCAAGTCCCCAGAGGCTGCCAAGGACCTGGTGGATAAAATGTCGGAGCGCGTCCGCAGCCGCGTACACTCTGGGAGTCGATCGCCAAAGGAGCGCGTGAACCGCGCCAACCAGCTGGCAGAGAGGATACGCATTGCCCGCGAACCTCAAGATCGCAAGGAGGGCCATCAGCGCATAGCATTGTGGCATCTCCTCTCACACGACGGTCGCCAGCAAGTCCCCGAACCCTCTAACGCCAGCTCCCACGACCTCTACGCGGCTTGGAGAGAGCTGTCGCCTGCCGAGCAGCAAAAGGCAATCGCCACTTCGAGTCCAGACTCTTCCCCAGGTAGCAGGCTGTGGGAAAAGGAGGGCGCACGAAGAGCGGCAGCGAGGTCTTCGACATCCCTCTGCACCCTGGACACTGAAGTGGGCACGATACCTGGGACAGCGGGAGATGTGGGTCTACCTGGCGCCTGGTGCAGTCTGCACGCAGTACACCGGTACAAGATGAGGAAGCTGGGTCCCAGCCCCTTGGGAGCATCCCCTCCATCATCCTCGCTGGCCGAGCCCACAACAGAGACTACATCTTCGCACCATGATAACGCGCCGGCCACTCCGGGAGGAAACCCCGAAGGTTCATCCTACTGCTCAGAGGCGGAGGAACCTCCGCACCCAGTTCGCTTTGCTTCACCCAGCAGATGACCACCGTCAGAACGCATGAAGCGGATGAAGCGCCGCCCTGTCTCGACAGCCACCCCATCGCTGAAGACCCTGAGGTGATGGAAGAGGAGTCCTCGGTCAATTCGCTCTGCTTCACCCAGCAGATGGCAGCAGCTGGGACCCCTGAGACGAGAACTGACCACCAGAGCTCCCACCAACTCGCCCACAACTCCCCTGCTGGCAGCCCTCAGCATGACGAGGATCCTCTCACCCATGGCAGTCTCATCAATAGTGTCGCTACCCATGTGAGCCCCACAACAAGCGGCACTACCCACGTGAGCCCCACAGTAAGCGGCACTACCCATGTGAGCCCCACCACCAGTGGCACTACTCATGTGAGCTCTACTACCAGTGACACCACCCATGTGAGCCCTACCACCAGCGACACCACTCATGTCAGCCCCACCTCGAGCGAATGCACCTCAGCGGGCACCCTGCTGACGGCGAGTGCAGACAACCTCGTCAGTCATCCGACTGAAGATGTTGATTTGCTGGATGAAGAGTTCTACGCCGCGTGTAGGCAAACGTTGGAAGAATGCCGCGAGGCCTCGGACAACCTCCTCCCCAACCTCAAGTGCAAAAGCATACGCACAGATGGGGGAGTTCAGTGGAAGACCGACATCGAGGGTACCCTTGCGGCGGCACATGACGAAGAAGGACCACTACTGCTGGTATTCTACGCAACCCTCAGAGGGCACACGGTCAAGGTGCTGATCGACTCGGGGGCCTCTGACAACTTCATCTCGGAGCAGAGCGCTAAGCGATGTGGCCTCACGACACGAGCCGGCTCCGAGATGCGAGTCACCCTGGCGGATGGATCTGTGAAGATCACTGGCGCCACCGCGTACGCCAAGTTTAACACGCACACCACCACGGGCACCTATACGGAGAACGCCCTTGCCCTCCGGATCCTACCTCTGGGCATACAGGTGGATGTTATCCTCGGCGGAAGGTGGCTGCGCAGTCACTCTCCTGTCACTCTGGGCTATGAAGGGAATGGCTCCGTCTCCTTCCTCAGGAAGTCCCGCAGCGGTAAGATTGGGGATCGCGTCACCATCACAGGCTGTTCTCCTGGGAAAGCATCTGGAGACAGGTCGCCGAAGGGCACGGCCTGCGCGGGATTGGTGGATGAAGTGTTCCTAACCCCTGCCCAGCTGAAGAAGTACCTGGTGTACGCGGAGACGCAGAAGCTACGCGGCAATGACGACCCGGCGATACAGCCCGCCTGGCTCATGGTGGCCGAGAAGTCCCCCGACGATACCGCTTCTGCCTTTGCAGCCACGGCCATCGACTCTGAGAACGCCAAACCCGCTGCGGATACTGAAGATGCAGAAGTGAGCCCTGAGTGGACCCTCAAGTTTCAGGACTTCTGGGGTGAGGAGTACAAAAAGGAGATGACGACTGCCCTACCGAACATCGATGGACTCAGACATGACCCCCAAGATGAAGCCAACATTAACCTGGACCCTGAGCTGAGCAAGAAGGGGCCTCCCTGCCAGCGCATCTACAAGAAGTCGGCAGAGGAACTCCGCCAACTTCGAGAACGCGTGGAGACTCTGATGTCCAAGGGCTACATCCGACCCTCTTCCAGCCCTTATGCAGCTCCCTGTTTGATGGTCCCTACTAAACCCGGGAATCCCAAGGAGCTGCGACTGGTGATCGATTACCGGCTCCTCAACCGCCAGACAGTTAAGGACAAGTATCCTCTTCCAGACATCCAGATGATGTTCGACGAGATGCAGGGTGCGAAGTTCTTCTCTTCGTTCGACGCGGTGGATGGCTTCTGGCAAGTACCGATGGCACCAGGAGATGTCGAGAAGACCGCCTTCACCACCCAGATGGGGTCATATGAGTGGTTGGTCATGCCGCAGGGACTGCAGAATTCACCGTCTCAGTACCAGCGACGGATGCAGCGGGCCTTGGGCCATCTCCCATTTGTCCGGATCTTCATCGATGATGTGGTCGTCTTCAGCAACACCGCTGCAGAGCACTACGAACACGTCAAGCAACTGCTCCTGACATGCAGGGAGAAGGGCGTCTTCCTCAAGAGGTCCAAGTGCCAACTGTTGAAGCCGAATCCTTGCGGTTCCTTGGCCACTGTATCTCCGCGGATGGCTGCAGACCCCAACACGACAAGGTGGCTGCAGTGAGGGACTGGCCCGAGCTGGAAACGATTACCCACGTCAGGCAGTTCTTGGGCCTGGCGGGGTATTACCGCAGGTTCATCCACTGCTTCTCCGAGATCGCTCAGCCCCTCACCCGGTTGACCAAGTCGGACGTACCCTGGGAGTGGGGTCCCATGCAGCAGTGGGCCTTCGAGGAGCTGAAGAAGGCCCTCACCTCAGCGCCAGTGCTCGCCTTGCCCAACATTAAGGGTGCCGCAGACGGCACGGCACCTTTCGTGGTGCAGACGGATGCTAGCGGCATCGCTCTTGGGGGAGTACTGATGCAAGACAATGGAGATGGTCTTGGACTGCGCGTGATAGCATACGAGAGCCGCCAATTCTCAGCCGCCGAGCAGAATTACCACACCGGCGAGCGTGAGCTAGGTGCTCTACACCATTGTACCACCGTTACCTGGCGGCATTACCTCATCTTCACCAACTTCCGCATCCAGGGTGATCACCGCCCCCTTGAATGGCTGATGGAACCTGGCAGAGAGCTTAGCCGCAGACAGGCACGCTGGTACATGGATCTGGTGGAGGTGGGAGTCCCGAGAATGGAGTACATCAAGGGAGCGCTGCTGCTGGTACCAGACGCCCTGTCCAGAAGACCCGACTTCAAAGACAAGGACGTTCGCGAGGGGTTGAAGGAGGCAGGAGTGATCGACCCCACTTCAGACCTGCCGAAAGACCCTCTGGCAACGCTGGAGTCTGAATGCTTCTCCAGCTCACCACCCGCGGCTCATCCCCACTGGGCCCAGACGGTTGACTGTTGGCTCTCAGCAGTGGAAACCCTCTCCGTGGCAGAGCAGGCCATGGACATGGGGAAGACCATCGCTCTCGTTAATCCGAAGCTCTATAAGGGAATGAAGGAGGATCACCTCGACTTCGACATGCCTGACTGGCCTGCAGTCGATAGCGCAAAGCCGGTAGAAGCTCCACACAAACCCCCTGATAGAGCCCCACCCCAGATAAGGATAACGAGGAGTATGTCACGCGCTGGGAAGGCCTCCACGACCCCAGCGCCTCCACAGTTGGCGTCACCGAAGACGCGAACGCCTACGTCACGAGCTGACGCATCGGAGGCGCTCACTGAGAAAGTGCCAACGAGCTCACCAACCCCGCAGCAGGCGCCCCAACAGTCAACTCCATCCCCGGTCCTTCACCCACAGAAACGGCGGGCTTCCCCAGAGGACTCACAGAATTGGCGTGTCCGAGCAGAGTACTCCTCGAAGTACGCCGAGAAATTTGGACCCTTCGATGTAGACGCCTGTTGTGACTTTGGCGGCCGCAACAGACAGGCGGATAGATTCTGGACAGACTGCCTTTCAGAGAAATGGAGGGGCCTTAGGGTTTGGTGTAACCCTCCATACAACTCCAAGTGTATTACTGTGGAGGCGATCTTGAACAAGTATATCGCAGAATGGAAGGCAGACCCAGAAAACACCTCAGCAGTATTTGTTCTACCAGATCATCAGTCCAAGCTCCCCGCGTGGCGCAAACTTTTCAGAAAGGCCAATATGCAGATTGTGGAGGTCATCCCTACTCACGATGACAAGGGCGAGCCCAACCAGTTCTTCGAGAACCCAGATGGGAGAGCCTTCGACCTTCGTTGGCCTGTTCTGATAGTACACGCCCCTCCCGCCAAACCACAACCAGCACGCGTGAGGCATCCGCGAACAGCCCCCGCTGTGATAAGGACAGGTGAGGCGGCAGACTTCAGAGACGCAGCCTCCCAGCAGTCAGACTCAAAGTTCCTGCGCGCGTTGAAAGCGGAGTACACCCGAGAAGGGACACTTCGTTCACTAAGAGAGAAAGTGAAGGCAGCACCACACCAATGCCTACAGGACTTCAGGCTAGTGGGTGAAGTGGTTTGGAGAACCGCAGCAGAAAGATATCAGTTGGTGCTGGGGGAGGACTCTCCACTTCGGGAAGTAGTGATTCGCCATGCTCATGAGTCATTGTCCTCAGGCCACACTGGGCGAGACAAGACTCTGGAGAGGGTGCTGCGACGCTTCTATTGGCGTGGTGCTGCGGAAGATGTGGGCACCTGGGTTGCATCCTGCGCAGTGTGCCAATCAGTGAGACCACGGGGAACTTACCCGGATGGGTTGCTAAACCCTCACAGCATCCCGAACAGGCCATGGCAGGATGTCGCGGTGGACTTCGTCACCGGCCTACCGGTGTCAGAGAGAGGCAATGATGCTTTCGTGGCCTTCACCTGCAAGCTGACGAAGATGGTCCACGTTGTGCCGATGAACTTCGGCGACAGCTCCGCGGCTGTGGTGGCCAGAATCTACTTTGACTCGGTGTGGCGCTTACATGGCGCGCCTATGAAGATTGTCTCTGATCGTGACCCACGGTTTCAGGATGCTTTCTGGCAGGAACTCATGAGACTGATGGGTGTGAAAGTGGCTCGTACCACGCCGTACAACCCTCGGTCTGACGGCCAGGCGGAACACAGCAACAGGGTTATTGAGGACATGCTCAGGTCCTTTGTGGACGCCAATGTGGAGGACTGGGATTTGTTCACCACTAACGTGGAGTTCGCAATCAATGACTCCAGGAGTGAATCTACTGGCTTCACGCCATTTGAACTGGTGTTCGGGTTCTCGCCGCTGTCGCAGTTGGACCTTTTCCTGGAGGCCGCACAGTCCACCGCTGGACGACGAACTGGGGGAGTAGGCACCGCACACGAAGTGGCTGTGAAATTTTCGTCGCAGCTGCGGGACGCCAGACAGCGGTTAGAGCTGGCTCAACAGCGACAGCGCGAACAGTTTGATCGCAGACACGGGCAGCGGGAGTATGCTGTTGGAGATCTGGTCTGGATAGAGGCGAAACACCTTACGGAGAAGGTGATGGATCGCTCCATCTGTAGGAAACTGACCAAGCGCTGGCATGGACCAGTTCCGGTGACCGAACGCTTCTTCAGCGATGTACAGATGGCCATGCCAGAAGCCGACAGAGGAGCTCCAGTAGCCTACCGCCTACGCCTCCCTCCTCACTGGCGGATTCACGACGTGTTCGCTCAACATCGTCTCAAACCGTACACCAGCGGACAAGATGCTTTTGCCGCACGCGATCACCTAGCAGTACCTGAAGAGGTGGTAGTGGACGGTCAGAAGGAAGCACACGTTGAGCGCATTCTTGCACGTCGAGTGCGGTCTGTTCGAGGAAAGGAGGTGGAAGAGTGGAAGGTTCGCTGGACTGGCTACTCCAAAGCTCACGATCAATGGAGGACGCGTGACAAACTTGAACGCGGAAGTCCACTTCAACAACTTCGTGAATTCGAGCAAGCGAGACTGCACATGGAAGCGCAAGTACGCGACGAAGCCACTCGACGACGCGAGCAGCGTGGCCGTCACTCCGCTCAAGCCGGAATGACACTGGCCCACCTCATCACTAATCCCTGCGATGAACTGGACCAGCTCGAACAGATGGGAGATGATATTCCCCTGCCGTGGGAACGCCAAGAGCGTGTGGAAGATGGGTCGTTGGCACTGGTGACAGAGCTGCTGGCAATACAGGCAAAAACAACCCGCACGCCCAGGATTCTCGTACTTTTCAGCGGTACTGGCTCAGTAGAAAGGGAATTCCTAAATTGCTTCCCCTCCGCTTCAGTAGTGACCCTCGACTCCGAGCATATCTGGCAACCCACTCACGTGTGTGACATCCTGCAATGGGACTACAGACAATACCCGCCTGGATTCTTCGATGTTGTTTGGGCAAGTCCCCCCTGCAGGCAGTACAGTCAAGCGCGCACCACTGGTGGACCCCCTGACCTTCCCCAGGCTGACAAAATCGTACGACGAGCATTGCAGATCATTGACTACTTGGAGCCAAAACATTGGTTCATGGAAAACCCCAGAGGTCGCTTCCCTAACGCGCTACGGCTTCGCCCTATGATGCGCCAGCTTCCCCCACCGCTGGTGTGTACCTACTGCATGTACGGTACTCAGTACATGAAACCCACCTGCATATGGACGAACTCAGCACCACCCTCGCCCCTGCTACGCTGTACTACTTCAACACCGTGTGCGTGCAGATGGGCAACCGGTGCTCATCCAGAAACTGCTCAGCTTGGACCCCACCCGCAGCAGACTGGAGCAGGTCGATCTGCAAGTGTATATCCCGTGCCAGCACTCCTGCTACGACAACTTTTCCGACATTTACGCCTCCGCGACACTGAAGACCCGCTTTAGATTCCAAGTGGCACCCTTCTCCTTGAAAGTGGTGCCCTGGTAGCGGCAGGCAAACTATGCTCGAAGAGGGACCAGAGAACCTAAGAACTGGAAACAACAAGGAACCAGAAAACCTAAGAACTGGAACTTAGATTGGTACCTTAGCGGAGTGATCCCAGGAGGTAGACCACTCCTAAGGGGGGGAGAGTTGTGCCCGGAGGCACAGCGTGAGCCGATATGCCTATGCGTCCGTATGTGTGTCATCGGGGGTAATCTGGGATTGGCACGATGACAGTGAAATTGGGCTTGAAATCACGATGAGAATGAATACCAGATGTCCGGGGTATGACAGTATGACACTATGACACTATGACAGTATGACAGTATGACACTATAGTAGTATGACAGTACTGTGGGGGGTGTCATCGTGGAACTCAGTCAGACCCTCGAAGAATGGTCAGATTCGCATCGGGGTTGAAAAGACAATGAAATCGAATATCAGATATTAAGGTTATGACAGTATGACAGTATGACGCTATGACAGTATGACAGTATGACAGTACAGTAGTATGACAGTACTGTGGGGCAGTCATCGTGTCAGCCTGTCGGCATAACATCTGAATCGAGAATGACGAATCGGAATTAGAAATGAGATCGGATCGGGAACTGAACGTTGAGCCGAAGTGTGACATCGGCTCTCGAGTGGTTGACCCTGCAACCTGAGTGACGAGTGAATAAGTAGAGCACTTGAGAAGTGTTTAGCCTTCAGAACTCGGAACCGAATTATCGTTTGTACCTCAATCTGGCCCTGATCCAGTATATTATAAAATCCGAATTGTGTACCTTTGCACGTTCAATCAAAAACATATTTCCGAGCATCTGTCGTCGTGCCACAGGCACAAGAGTCATAATCCAGAAGCCAAGACCAGAAGCCAGAGGCAGGAAAAGATTCGTAGAGCAAAATCAGGAATTCCGAAAATTGAAAATCAGAATTCAAACCCGCCGAAACCAAAGAAGGAAAAGAAATGCCGAAAGTAAAACAGTACGGCAAGGCAGGCAGACTGTTGGCAGCCACCCCAATGGGATGTACCGCTGCGGTGAATTCAGGGGCTCGATCGAGCACCACCGAACCCTGAACCGCTGACACACATGCAAGACACATGAGTGCGGGCAGGGCTAGAGATGCAAAGGAGAAGACTCTCGGCAATGTTGCCACACCGACACGTGACCGTGTAGTCGGTGGGGCCGAGGGAATCTCGTCTCCGGAAAAGGAATAACCGTCGGAGCCGTCGTCATCGTCGATCATGGAAAGCTCTCCCGTGTGAATCGGCTCGTGATCCGAGTCAATCGAGCACAATTTAAGGGAGGTGCCAGGGCATGTTGGCATTACCCGGTCCATAAAGGGCACGCGCAGTGGCTCCTCGAAAGGGGACCCGAAAGAAGCAGGGTCCGATGCCGAAACCGGGTGGAGCGAGCCCAGCGTCGATCTCGTGATTGGCAGGTGGTGGCGCATCGCACACCACCACCTGCGGCACAGACAAAGTGCCGATGTGTAGCGGTGTTTGCTTACCAGCGGCGGTAGCACCACCGACCTGTGCAGCCGTAGCCGCAGACCGCAGGGACGCAAGGACGCCCCGTGCATCCGAGAGCACACCCTCCATGCCGTCGCCCGCGAAGCACCATGACCCAAGCCCGCATAGTGGGCACGCAATCCCACGTCGTGCCGCACCGGATAGGTGAAGGGCTCAGGATCGGTACGCACCAGTGGTCGGTCGTGCTCGTGGCACAGGTCGGCGAATTCCTCGTCGTTCTCGTTGTCAAAGGCGGTCTGGAAGGCCGAAACCACCTCGTCCAAGTCCATGGCGGCATCACGCAAGTCAACGTCGCACGAACCACACACCTCAGGGCAACGTGCAGTGTCGTGAAAGTGCCCAGGGCAGAGTGGGCACTCCTGTACGAAGGCCGAGGATGCGGAGTGAAACGAGATGCTTCTAGCACCCTGCGTCCTAATACCTTGAGGCCAATTGCCACCCTTCGGGAGTGGGGATGCTCCGAAGCGGTGCTTCCATCCCACGTGACGATCACGCCCGTGAAACTTACCGTCCGTACGACGGTTTCGTTCATCGCGCTACTTGGACGGTGGAAATCTCACACCACCGCCCCCATGCGGACGGTGAGAGTCTCTCCGCGGCGGCGGTGCGTCTCGTGAAACATCACGCTCGTCATGTCGTAGGGAGGCAAGAAGGCTAGTGGCCTCACCAATCACACGAGCGAACTCCTCAAGGAAGTCCGTAATGTCATGCTGCTCGCTACCTGTGTAGGCCATCCCGAGAGGTGTGTGCGTCGGGACAGGTGCGGCCGCCTTGGGGCGGGTGGGAGGGCCATTAGGGTTCGCACATCACCAAACCTCCAGAACGTGGGTGTAAATTTCTTCGATGCCCACCTTCGCCAGCTCAGTGTCCAGGCGAAGTGGGGTAACCACCTCCTTGTAGAACTCGACGTCCAGTGCCGCCAGCAGCTGCCTCTTGGCGGCCTCGTCGTCCAGGGGACCCGCTCCGCTAGCCGCGATAGCTTTTAGGCACTCGTCAAATTGCGCGACCAAGGGCTCAGGGTCATCAGAGGACCCAAAAGAAATGCCTAAGAGCTCCTCGTGATGGCGGAGCGGCCGATGCCCAGGCGGCAGCAGCCGCTTGGTTACCTCAAGGAGGGCACGCTTACCGTCGCGCGGAGAGATCCGAGCCGAAGCGTCAACCCACCTTCGAGCTGGAGAGTGGGGCGTTGTCAAAGAGACCAACGCACGAAGTAAAATGTCGTTGAAGATCGGGTGAACCTCCTTGGTGACGTCCACGAGGTCAAAGATGTCCTCGCTGGCGCTGTCCTTGTTGACAAATGACGCCTCCAAGGCAGTAACCAATGAATCCCAAAGAAGTTGGCGATGAGGTTCACTTCCGGAAAATGAGGACGCCTTAGTACCTAAGGTGTCCTTTGCAACACGCTTCACAACGTCAATGTCCCAAGATGACTGCAACACGGCATTGCCGCGTGTCTTGTCAGCAGCAGCGAGCGCGACACTCGCTGACTGCGGGGTGCTCTTGTAGCGAGCACCCACGTTTCTAGCAAAAATAGAGTCAAGGCGCATTCTAGCGCCCATGGCCGGTGTACCAACAGAGGATGAAGTCATCAGAATAAATTCCTATAGGAGGGGGGTTGGGGAAAAGGCGAGTGTCAAATTGTAAGGTGGCGGGCGACCGTAATGCAGTTGCGGAGTTAGGAGAAGAAGGGGTCGAACGAAATCAACGAAGTCGAACACGCGACGGCCAAGGAGACGTTGACAGGGGTGATCAAGCCCAGTCCAAAACAAAATCCAACGCGGACACTCGAAGAAGTTGCCGAAAGTCCCAACTCGAAATCTCACCGCAACATGGTGCAAACCGCACGCCCTAAAGTGGCCAATTCAACACCTCGCGAGGCCCCAACACCCCGCCAAGCGGAAAAGCTTAGCCAATCATGGCAAAGTCAGCAGTGATAAAAGCGGGGTAATACCCCATAACCTGTGAGATATAATATACCGTATTATATCGGGGTGGTCACTGATAAGTTCTCATACAAGTGTAAACAGATTATAAAGATAAACGAATATAAGGCGGTCTGTGACCTAGGTATCTGTCACCTAGCTAGTACTGTACGAGTACTGGTACAGCTATCGGGAGTCAGAGTAAGTTGTGACCTACGGGTCACTGAATCCAGCACCTCATTCCCAACGTTTCACCGTCTCGCTTGCCTAACCTTGGCGCTTGCGACAGCAGCAGTGGCTCTCGCAACGGTAGGAATAATATAGAGATATTAAGGAGCAGCGAGCTATTCGCGCCAAGGCTAAGCTTTTTCTGGCGTGCTTTTTCGAATGTGAAAAAACGACTGGTAGATTGTATTGTAAGAGCAGGCGGACGCATCAGTAGGTGAACTACTACTGAAATGAACACTGAAATGAAAGGCGAAACGCTGCGCACAAACGGTGCGTTCGCGTTCTTGGAGCATGAGCATCCATCTATCCGCGACAATCTGCTTTTACATCCCCCTCGCCTGCCGCTATCGCACTGACCACACTTCCCCGCAACTTAGACGATCCGAGAACCCGCACAGAAGCCAGAAATGGAACAACTGGAGCTGGATATATTGCTAGAAATGAAATTGAGTGACCTTATTTAAGTGAATTTTGCCAAACACGTGCATCTATTCCTGGGAGTTGTCGTGACGGGTTATGTGGCGTTTAGACTGAGATATGCACAGTCCGCGCCAGTGCTTGAGATCTCGGTTTTAGGTTTCGAACGTTTACGGCGACTAGAAACAACGGAAGGCCCGATTCTCCAAGCATCGTTCGATATTGATACGTTGGGCTGTTTTGTTTTCTGTCTCAAGAACATCAGAGCCGCCATTACGACGAGGTTTGACGAGACAGGCGCTTTTCATTCTTTAGCTTCTGGTTGCTGAGCGTGGCAGGTGCGCGGCTGAATCCTAGGTTTCCTCGTTACGAGCTATTTCTTAAAGTATCCTTGAATTAAAATTGTTCTAGCTTGGTGTGAAGTTCGATTGGTATTTTTATGACAGCTTCAACTTTTGACTGTTTTCTGCTTTTCACTTTGTTTGTGTTGCAAAACGGCGCCGCAATCCCGCTGCACCATGCCTGTAGAGGCCGTCGTCCGTGGAACTTGATTCCCGGCTTGGGATCAAAACCAACGGTCTCGCTAACGGGGTGTCTATGGCGCAGGGCATTCTGCACAGACTGTGGCTTTTTCTTTTCGAATTAGGTTTTCCCCAGATATCAGTCCCGACTGCGTCAGACCCTCAGGTACAATGCACGCTGTAGTTCGTAGTTATAGCCATATGAGGGGCTGCAGTCTCAGCGGGATATACCCGTGCTGAGCTCAGGTTGAACTCCTGACAGCCCCATCTCGGGCGCACACTCGACTGGGCACTGCGAGTGCCCAGCCGAGTGTGCGCCCGAGACTCAGCGGCACAAAGCGATGCGCAGCATGGCATATTATAGTTACGCCCACAGCAGAGCACAACACCGCACAACAGGGCACGGCACAACATATGCATAACACGGGCACAACACAGCACAATAATCGCACATGCATATGCACAGCACAACAGTGGCCATTGCATATGCATAACACAACATAGCACAACATATGCATATGCATAGCATAGCACAGCACCACACAGCACGCCACAACTTTTGCATCTGCATAGCACAGCATTTGCATCTCCATAGCACAAGGCATCATATGCATATCACAACATAGCACAGCATAGCATTTGCATACGCATAGCACAACACAGCAATGGCCGTTGCATATGCTGATATGCGTGGCAGTGAGGGAGGGGCTGTAGTCTCAGCGGGATATACCCGTGCTGAGCTCAGG
>LGRX02008509.1:0-18740 GCA_001247695.2 Cymbomonas tetramitiformis
GCAGCCTCCACGGCCTGCTGGTCTGCCCCACCCCCCGATAAACAAGGGCGCTCCAATTTCAAATTCGCCATCTTCACAAAGATTCGAAGGGGGTGGCAGGTCCACCCAAACAGAAGCGCTCCACACTGGTAGATCTCCTGCACAATATCGAACTGCATCTGTTCCTGGTAGTCTGGTTCGGTACCCACCGCGCGGCACCAGTCCGGCAAGTCTTCCCTTCGGGCGCCCCTTCGCAGCTTTCTCAGCGCCCCAATTGGGCACCTGAACTTCACACTGAAGACTCTTCAGCCGCCGGAAGTGCGTCACTGGCATCTACTTCTTGGTCCCAGCACCACCCTCCGAAACGCGGCGCCGGCGCCCATGCTCCAATCCATAAGTACCCCTCGGGCCACTCCAACTGCCGAGGGGCCGCGTCTGTCCGACTCGCACCGTGCTCGGAGGGCTTTGGAGGCTCATGTTTGCAGCGAATGCACGAACCCTCCAGTCTATTGCAGCAGCCCGAGAGGGCTCCATTGCCAGACAATGCCAAGATCCGAGGGTTAGATCAAACCGGCCCAGGGCACCTTCATGGTGCCGGTCTTACCCCCCCCCCACCGCCCACATCTGGCTTCTTGCCCTTGTCGCCTTGGCGCCTTCCGGAAGCGGCCTGCGCATTTCAAAACCTTCACAACCTGCACGTCCGCGACTCCGCGCCGCCCTTGACAGGGTGGTTTATGACCGCCTCTGCCTGGCCCTCATGAAATGGTGCGAGCCACCTTCGCATGCCCACAGATCCTGGGGAGGGGGGAGGATTATTTCCTCCGCACGCCCTAGAGATGCGCAGCCGAGGCATTTGCGTCAGCGGCGGAGGGCTGCATACGCGGGCGCGCAGGGCACTGCAGAAACCGTGGACGCACTGCAGAACAGCTCGGCGACGAGCACCACATGCATGCCAATCAGTGCCACCGTGCCGGAGGAGATGGGGCCTCTTGGCGGGTGCACAGGGCCCTGCACCACCGGCAGCACCCAGGTCCGCTCCAGGCCTCACCGCCTCAGAATCAGATATTGACGTGGGACGGAGGGTAGGGTAGGCGAGGAAAACGTGGCCCCCGTGGGCTTCTTATCGCCCAAATCTCCGATCAGCTTGGAGAGCAGCTGGGATCGCCCCACCAGATCGTTGACAGATGCACGATCGCGAATCAAAACCTAATGAGGGCTAAGCATCAGAGGCTATCACACTTAAATGAGGTGAGACGGAAGGGGGCGCGTTGGATATGATTGAGGAGGGGTTGACGGCTGGATCAGGTAATGTGGCGCGGCGTGGACATGGTGGCGGCGTCCTCTGATTGTGCGTCCCCACCGGACGGCTCACCGCCGCTCGTAGCCGGGCCTTACCAGGAGCACGTGGAGTGCACGTGCCCCTCGCCTCCTCCACCTCCCCTGAGTCCCCGCTTCCCCCTGCCTCACCCTCTCCCCTGCTCCCACTCCCTCCCCCGGACAACGATGACGACGATGGACAGCCCTCGACGTCGACATCGACTCGGAGGTCAAACCCACCCCCTCCTCCGGACAGTGACAGCAGTGCACCAGACACCGAGTGGGACCAGGTGGTGCGCTGGCTGCTTATCGTGGTCGGAGGCGCGGCTGTAGTACTGGCTGTCATCGGCATGTGGGCCTACCGCCGGGTGCGCTCCCTGTATGTGTGTGGTAGACTCTTTCACTCCCCCGCCAATAAGAAGTGAAGTGATGAATGGGTGTCCGCGCACATCACACTCAAGGGTTGAATGGGTTCTATCAATCTCAATATATCGCCGACCTTTATTTCTTATTCGGCTCCCAACATGGATGCGTTTTGAAGCATCCCAATCCCACATCAGCACGAGTATCAACTATGACAACTACCAATGGTTCACCGGTGAATAAATTATTGAAGCTGCTGATATTGAGCGGAGTGAGTCAGTGATAAAGGCACGCCTATGAAAGTGGGAGTATCTCACATCCCTTGTTTTAAGTGATATGCAAGCGAGATCGACCTATTGTGGCAAGTTTCAAGACATGTGCCCGAGAGGTGCCGGGTTTGAGAGGGTTTAGGGTTTGAGAGGGTTTAGGAATGGGGGGGGGGCTTGGCGCAGCATCGTATCAAGCGGGATTTGCGTCGCGCAGAGCGGAGGGCGCGCAGGCGCCAGCGGGAGAAGGAGAAGCGTGAGCTATCGCGGAGCCTCATGCGAGCGGATATGGAGGCGCAGCAAACCCAGCGCTACCAGCAGCCCATGCAGGAGATGGTGCCCATGCGGCCTCACAACGCTCCCGGTGCGGCCTCGCCCCCCCGCCCCCAAGCGGCGCGCCGTGCCCTTAGCTGCTTCGCACTTTTGAAATGCAGGAGACGCTCCGAATGCTGAGCTGTAACCCGCGAGCCTCGTGCCGTCTTGGTGGGAGCATGCTTCGCAGCCGTGGGATGAGGGCAGAGGAGAGCGCATCTTGTGGAGCTCGCTGTACGGGGGAGGCAGCTGCGCAGCCCAGCTCCGAGACATGCAGCCGTTGATGCGTGCGCTCCGAGACACGCAGCCGTTGATGCGTGCGCTCCGAGACATGCAGCCGTTGATGCGTGCGCTCCGAGACATGCAGCCGTTGATGCGTGCGCTCCGAGACATGCAGCCATTGATGCGTGCGCTCCGAGACATGCAGCCGTTGATGCGTGCGCTCCGAGACATGCAGCCGTTGATGCGTGCGCTCCGAGACATGCAGCCGTTGATGCGTGCGCTCCGAGACATGCAGCCGTTGATGCGTGCCGCAGGTGAGAAGCCGAGGAGCATCCTACGGACGTCGGAGAGCAGGCTGACGGCCGCCGCGGCGGAGGCAGCAGCAACATTCTCTCCGGACAAGGTCCACATCCCGGTCCATACCCCACGCGAGGACGAGGAGGATTTTGACCCGGGCACTGCCACGTTCTCCACGAGCAACCCGCTCCAGCCCACCTTCGGCTCGCTTACCCGGTGCGCCTGCCCCGCGCGCAGCAGGACGGCAGGCCACCCGCCTCGATATGATCACCTGTCCTAAATGCCAAATCGCTGTCACCCGGCTTTGCCCCTACACTCTAGTCCTGGGATCCAACGCACTGGCAGGGGATATCCGGCCTCTCGTTCCGCTGCAGCATGCTACCTGTTTATCGACAGCTCAACTGCTACTGCCGGAGATTTGTCTACTATGTCTGCCACACTGGAAATTTGCTGGGGTAGTACCTGCGAATGCTGCCACGTTGGAGGTGCCGCCGTACCACCTGCAATCACTACCCCGTGGCAAGTGCTGGAGTGACACCCGCAATCACTGCCACGTGGCAAGTGCTGGAGCGACACCCGCAATCACTGCCACGTGGCAAGTGCTTGAGTGAGACTCGCAATCACTGCCACGTGGCAAGTGCTGGAGCGACACCCGCAATCACTGCCACGTGGCAAGTGCTTGAGTGAGACTCGCAATCACTGCCTCGTGGCAAGTGTTGGAGTGACACCCGCAATCACTGCCACGTGGCAAGTGTTGGAGTGACACTCGCAATCACTGCCACGTGGCAAGTGCTGGAGTGACACCCGCAATCACTGCCACGTGGCAAGTGCTGGAGTGATACTCGCAATCACTGCCACGTGGCAAGTGCTGGAGTAATACCCGCAATCGCTGCCACGTGGGAAGTGCTGGAGTGACACCCGCAATCGCTGCTACATGGGAAGTGCTGGAGTAATACCCGCAATCGCTGCCACGTGGGAAGTGCTGGAGTGACACCCGCAATCACTGCCACGTGGCAAGTGCCAGAGAAGCGCCCATGATCTCTGCCTTGCTTGAAAAGCTGGCCCATGCATGCACTCATCGCCGCGCTGGCGGGGTGCTGGGGATGCCCTGCAATCAACTGCCACGACGACTGACATGTCCAGCTTGATTCTTTTAGCATGGTCAGCACGGAGCCGCATTAGGCCCATCCGCACGTCATCCCGATACATCTTGTGGCAACTCCGTTAGATCGCTATTGGTGAGCGAGGCAACTACGTTAGATCGCTATTGGTGAGCGCGGCAACTCCGTTAGATCGCTATTGGTGAGCGCGGCAACTCCGTTAGATCGCTATTGGTGAGCGCGGCAACTCCGTTAGATTGCTATTGATGAGCGCGTTGGCCAACTTGGATGTCGCTGTGTGCCATGGGTTGCTGAGAATGGGGTTGCAATGGCGTGTGTGATGGACCGCTGACGGTGGAGATACGGTCGGCGCAGAGCAACAACGCTCGCCGACTCTGACCTGGGTCAGCCATCGAACCGGCTGCCGCCTCTGCGTCCTCCCACTGTAAAGCCGCCCGACATGCCGCCCGCATCCTCCTCACCGCTCATAACAACGGAAAATCCCATACAACCGGTGCGGGCCTTTCTCCGCGTTCCCCGCGGAGGCCAATGTGTCACACCGGCCATCTCCTTAAGCAGCAATGTTTGGACTTGTTGGGGTAAGCCGTTGCATACGATACAGCCACAGAGCATATTGAATTCCCTGTTTCCCACTTCGTTCAGAAGTTGTATACGCCTGCTTGGTCGCTTCGCTGCATCTGCCGCTCACGACGGCACACTGGGGCCGCGCATCGGAGGGCTCACGATCAAAGCGGCTTGGTAAAGTTGGCTGATGTCCAGCGCGGCTTGGACAGGACGCCTCGCCTCAGATGCCGTCCCCAGGAGCATCCACAGCATCGGCAGAGGACGATTCTGTGGTGCGCCATTTGCCCAGCTGATCACATGGTGACCAGAGACCCGGCACCGCGAGGCATGAAAGGCGCCGCTCTGGCAGTGAAGGATAAGTTAACTGCGGGGGGCTCGAGGGGTGAAGCCAGCTCGATGCGGCAAGCGCGTGCTCCGAGATGCGCCCTGCTCGAGCTGCGCACTGAGGATCTGCCTGGCACAGGAGAAACGGACAAGCGACGAGAAATACGAGGGGGGCTGTCGTGGTGCAGGGGCCTGTGTCTCGAGATGGAGCGGATTAGATGGGACCAAGATAGCATATAGGGATGGGGAGGGGGTCGCAGGAAGGTGAGAGGAGCGAAGGGAGAAAACAGACGAGGCAGAGCGGAAGCAGGGAGGGAGGAGTTTGGCGGTGTGAGGAGCAGTCAAGTCAGGGAACGGCCGAGGAGCAGAGCGGAAGCAGGGAGGAGGTTTGGCGGCCAGGAGCAGTCAAGTCAGGAACGGCCGAGGTAGAGCGGAAGCAGGGGGAGGAGTTTGGCGCATGACCCCAGGAGCAGTCAAGTCAGGGAACGGCCGAGGCAGAGTGAAGGCTGGAAGGGCGGGTGCTGATGCAGAACCCCGGGCGTGGAAAGCGGGAGAAGCACTGGAGTACCACCAATCCGCTTCAAGCTTTCAGGAAGTCGATGAAGAAGAAGGTGGGTTCTGATTGCTCTCTCGGGGCAGCTGTGGCCCTCCCAGCCCTGAGTGGGACCCTTTTACCCCACTCCGCCCCTTGGCCAGTGTGGCTACGGCCTTTGCCGAGCATGCCCACCAGGGCTGTGCGTTTGTAACAGAGTCCAAGCTGGGGCGCCGTGGAGGGGCAGCCTCCGTGCCAACGTAGGGGGGGCCGGCGGGCTAGGGATCCCCAAGGCCGGAAGTGTGACTCGCTGCGAGGGGGCGGGTGAGGGCAGGCAAGAGGCAGGGATTGGCCAGGGTCCGGAATAGTCTGAGTCTGCGAGGAGTAGCACCAAGGGGCTGGAAGTTGCTTGCGTTGATGCTCACGTGGGCGTGCTGATGCTCTCTTGGGCAATGATCAGCACATACTATCAGCTATGCTGCTTTGCATTTGGTTTGAGATGTGCGCGCGTCGGTGGTATCTTGGCGCGGCCCGGCCCTGTTCCTGAACGCTTTTCACATCCAGTGGGATTATGGTGGGCTGGCTTTTGTCGGCGGGGCTCGTGCCATTCAGTGTGTTGCTGTTTTTTGGGGGTGGCGACGAGGCCCCTTCTGTGAGCCCACTCTGATCGCATTCGACAATGGTTGTAGTTAGAATGAGAATTATGCAAATGATAGGTAGTAGTGCATTGGGAAGGGTGCGATGAGGGACGAAAAACGCATGCCAAGAGGCAAGTGGCGCGGCACCAAGCGGCATGAAGATGGCCCGCTGAAGGGCGAATGGGCACCTGCACACACTGGCGTTGGCAATAACAGGCGCATGGGAGTGTCTGGTGCAGGTGGGCATCGAGGGTGCTATAGGAGAGGATGGTTCGTCTGCGGCTAGCACTCCTGAGTCCGGTGGGAAATTGTTCATGGTGCGCCTCCTCCAGGAACCGTCCTCATCTCGCTACCTTCTGCCTTTTATCTGCACCCACCAGCTCAGTGTGTGTAGATCTTGAGGGTGCTGCGAGCGCGGACTGGACTTGCATGTCCACCACGAGTCGCCCGCTTTAGAAGATCGAAGCCCTTTAAGGATAGCTCGGTGTGGCAGGAGCTCCATCTTCTGCAGAGCTCGCGTAGTCATCGCCGAAAGATCTTTGTGGCAAGACCTCCATCTTTGCAGGAGCTCCCTAAGCGGCATCCCTGGTTGGCAATGTGTCTACTCATCCCTGATGGGCCATGTGTCTACTCATCTCTGATAGGCGATGTGTCTACTCATCCCCGATTGGCGATGTGTCTACTCATCCGTGATTGGCGATGTGTCTACTCGTCCCTGATTGGCGATGTGTCTACTCATCCGTGATTGGCGATGTGTCTACTCATCCCTGATTGGCCATGTGTCTACTCATCCCTGATGGGCGATGTGTCTACTTATCCCCGATTGGCGATGTGTCTACTCATCCCTGCTTGGCGATGTGTCTACTATCATGTGTCTACTCATCCCTGATTGGCGATGTGTCTACTCATCCGTGATTGGCGATGTGTCTGCTCATCCCGATTGGCGATGTGTCTACTCATCCCTGATTGGCGATGTATCTACTCATTCCTGATTGGCGATGTGTCTACTCATCCGTGATTGGCGATTTGTCTACTCATCTCTGATTGGCGATGTGTCTACTCATCCCCGATTGGCGATGTGTCTACTCATTCCCGATTGGCGATGTGTCTACTCATTCCCGATTGGCGATGTGTCTACTCGGTGATTCGTGGTGCTGTCATGGGTGAATATTCGGCGCATAATGGTGACAAGTGCCGAGGGAAGAAAAGAGGCATTGGTGATAGGCACTGATGCCTTTGGAGGAGGGACGGTGGAGATGTGTGTCGGCTGATATGTGCAGACCGAAAACCCTTTGCCACGCAACTCGTCAATGGCAAGCAGCTCGCCGCTATCATCCGTGCCTCCACCTCCGGGTAATCCAACGGCTCCTTGAGAACTCTGCATGAAATTGGCATGACAGTCATCGGGGTGGCGATTCTCTCTCGGCCCACCAGCCCTCCCGGGGGACCATGGCACCGTGAAGAGTGAAGATGCTGAAGTGTGTGCAACTACTTCTGCCTCTGCTGTGGCGGAGTGGATGGGACGACCTGCCAATTCGGATTTTGGTTCTTGAGGGAAGAACAGGCTGCCACCATGCCTTGTCACAAGATTTCTTCCTGCTTCCTCGAAGCATCTGCACCAATCATGTGCGCGTTGCGCACTCCTTAAACTGTTCACGCTGTTTGGAAACCCGTCATCACTTTCCAGTTTCTTTCCGAATAATATCTGACCCAAGCTGATGTGTGAGCCCTACAAATAAGAGGCTTCTCAGCCTCTTAGCGGTGGTGCTGATGCTGTTGGTTGATGAGGCGGTTTGCCTTGTGCACCACAGGCGCACCCACTGGGTTAGCAAGGCGTGTTGCCGGGTCGCTTTCTCCAATCCAGATTTCCAACACATCAATCCACACGACCACAACTGATCAGCAATTTGTGTCCTCCGTTTTGGCGGAGCATCTTGTTCCTGACGCACCCGAGGCCCCAGATCTGCAGTATGCCACCAACAATCCATTGACCGTTCCAGACCCTTTGCTGTCACCAAATTCCCCGGTCTCTGAGTAGCCTAAGTGGTAAGGGTCAACAATGCGTGCCATATGCATGACTCCGCAAGCATGATTTGACATCTGTCTGGAAAAGAGAATGGGAATGGGAGTGAGGATGTGCGGGCAATCAACTCGTCCTTACTTTGATCAGAGAAATTTGCGCAGACTGGGCAGCATTCCGAAAACACATGGAAAGAACTTCGGAGAAATCCTATCACGATTGCCATTTGGAGCTTCCTGCTTGTGTTCCTTCCCCTTACAAAGCATTCCGGTGAGCTGCAACAATAATATAGTATACTTGTGTTTTCATTGAGTGTCTGGTACGTCCAACTGGCGTCGAGGCAGTGTGTGTTTCTTGCCTTTGAAATAATGTATGGATGGGGCGCGTGGGCCCAAGTATGTCCAAGATGTTCGCACACCGAGCTTAGAGAGCCTGCTATGACTAAAGTCGAAGAGTGAGTGATTACACAAGCATTCTATAACCACTTTTGGGTTACGCGATTTGGTCAGAATTATATTGCACAATATGACCGACCGATGTCACGAGAAATCTGGGAGAATTCCGCGACATTTCTGCGAGGGCAGTCGAAGAGGGCATGGCAATCGGTTTGCGAGCCAGAAATGTCCAACGTGGCTGCAGACGCGGCACTAAAATACAAAACTGACAGTTAGATCGAAACATACTTCACGGTCAGCTTCGCTTAGAAAAATATCATACGTTAAGAACAAGACCCCCTCACATAAAGCTTCCCTTAAATATTTTTTTTTGCGGTTATTACTGGCCATAAGAGGCTGGAAAGGTCGAATGTCTAACACTATAGCCGATGTGGCGCAATACAATTTGGTGGCCGGGCAATCGCGAATGCGGCTCGGAGAACCTTTCGTTTGGGAACAAGAGTGCATAGCCTAATGCCATAGCTAATAGCATACACATAGCATGCGCATTCCTCGGTTATGTCACAACTTTGCTTCCTCGCCGATTGGTGTGCGTATGACCCTCTCCTGAGACACCCCCGTGATTAGACCCTCCCTATTTAACCTGTCGACCCGGGCCCGATGATTCCGGGTGGCGCTATCGCATTGAGCACGTCACTGGTTTAGTGGTTAGCTTTATTTGCTGCCCCTGATTTCAGGGTCGCGGCTATTATTATATGTTAAATATGTAACAATATCGGACCGATCCTTGAATCCGGACATTCTTGTGAATGAGCTTCACGGCATCCTTCCTCACATCCGAAGGGCCGTGGCATGAAGCCGCCACCACCCTTCTCCCAGAAAGCGATCCGCCCCCGTCACCTCCTCAGTGGTCAGCTCTTCAGTGATCACCTCTTTCGTGCGGTAGCCCGAGCCGAAGTCGACATGCATCGTTTGGGGTGTGGTTCGTTTTCTTAACGGAATCGAGTGGATCGATGGGGGATCTGCGGGGGCATGCCGGTTAACGGGCCAACCCCGAGGTGGATTTTCAATCACCACCCTGTTCTCATCAGACTTTGGCCTCCCTCGTTTCACCCCCGTCGATCTGAATCACCACTGTAGGACTGCATATGCCACTTTGCCGCTTGGCACACATAGAAACACTCTGACCGGCTTTTATGTTTGTCTTAGTCCATTGGATATATCAGCACCTGGGTCCGCTTTCTGTCTTATATGACCTTATATGTGTGTCAGAGTGGCTCTCAGACACCCAGGCGAATCGTAGGCACCGCCTCCCTTCGTAGGAAGCCTACCTCGACGTTGGCCTCTCCTCAACCGCATTTGACTCGCTTCGAGGACCCCAGACGTTCTACTTATTACGACACCAGTTGAAAAAGGTCAAGGACACGAGTACATTCGAACACATCGGCGCCCACTCCTCCGCCTAGAACAACTTGATTAAGTATCTCAAGGTGAACGATTTCAAGCCCAACAAAGGCGATCCGCGTGACTCCTTTGGCACAATGTAGCACTAGTGATGTGTGTGTGTGTGTGTGCGGATGTGCTCCGTAATCCAGAGACCAACAGTTGTTTGGCGACGATCGGTCACATCGTTTCATCTTTCCATTGTCGCAAACGCGTGCATGTGATGGGACAAATACTGATTGTCCCGAGCGATATTAATGCTCATATATGTATCTGGCATTATCTCAACGTACACATAGGTTCGTAATAATCAATGCACACTCCAACATAGCAAGTGATCGCAGAGATACAAATTTTTTGAAATTCTGATATTCTGAAACAATATGCAAAGCTCTCACAATCATGCAAGCCCAAATTTCTCACATGAAAAAGAATAAAACAGCAGTATATAATATTCACCAAAAGATAATGAAACCACCAAAAGTATGGATTATTGTCCAAAACTGTGAGCAGAGCTGTGTCAGCAATCTAGCACTCGGCACGCGAACAGCCACCTAGCACTTGCGAAGGCAAAACAATAATGAGTCCACTGGTCCTGACCTACGGTCAGAGCCTACTTATTCTCAAGTCACTGTCACATCTGTAAAACTGTAACAAGCTTCCGCTCTAAAATCTTCATCCACCAATAGAATGCTACTATTCTCTGCCAGCTTTAATGATGTTACCGTATCCCATCTTCTGGCTGACACGTCAGTGGCAGCATCCTAAACGTCATTTCTTCCAGAAACGTTCTTCTCAACTCAGTGTCATACCATGATGACCAAGTCTTAATTCTCACCACATCTGCCATCTCCGAGCAGTCATCACGCACGAGACCTGTCATGTCTGCCACGCCTGTCACCAGCTGGACAATCCCGGCTTCGGTACCACGAGAAGCCGACGTTTGTTACAGCTGTCGCAAACGCGTGCATGTGGTGGGACAAATACTGATAGTCCCGAGCGATATTAATGCTCATATATGTATCTGGCATGATTTCAACGTGCACATAGGTTCGTAATAATCAATGCACACTCCAACATAGCAAGTGATCGCAGAGATACAAATTTTTTGAAATTCTGATATTCTGAAACAACATGCAAAGCTCTCACAATCATGCAAGCCCAGTATTTCTCACATCCCCCATCTGTAGCTGCTGCCTGCAGTAGCACAGACCTAAATATGGGCTTGTTCGGCATACTGAGTCGTGTCACCATCTGCCATAAACTTGCCCAAGCTGGAGGTGAACATACCAATACCATCGTCTTCGCCACCTTGTAACATTCTGGCTCTCACCAGAGGATTTTTAAATACCAAGACCCACATACATCTGCGGCCAATAGGTCCATGTTCCAAATGTCCAATCACATGTATACGTCCGGCCTGACTCGGTCGCCTGAAGTAGGCTGCTCTGCTCTCTGTCATATCTGACAAATAATAAGAGGGAACATGCACACATGCTACCACACGGCTGGCCATAACTGCCAGTGGAAACGCGATATCCAGCGCAGCAAACCAAGGAGACGTTATCACTGCGTCACAGACACCATACTTCTCCTTCCATATACGATAGTTGCCAGGCTGAAGTGCATCACGCGCCTCAGACCAACCCAGCTGAGGGTTCCAATCATTGTTCATGAACCTCAAATGCGACCACTGTTCCACCATCACCTCACTGATGACTCCAGTACCCGCCCACGGGTCCCACACGCCATCAATGGACTTCCAATCCACCTCTGTCGCCAAGCGTCTCACCTCTGAAGGCACAGCGATGATAAGCTCCAGGCCCCACTGTAGTGCGCTGGCCTCGCGCACCTGAGCCCTGGTCATATGTCTCAATTCTCCTCGTTTCTCAACTTCTTCTTCAGCCAAAGCAGGCACTAGAGGTGCATCCCTCAATTGCCTTGCTTTTGCCTTCTGCTCCCGATACTTCTTGCTCAGTACAGTTCGGTGCCCTTCATTCCAGTGTCCAGGCATAAATATTCTCATGATCTCAGAGAGCTTGTCCTGCCTGCCCCAGTCCACCTGATCTGGCATGTAGAGGAACAGATCCTTCTCCTCCAACATTATTTCCCTGGACGAAATGGCTTGCCATGGCTGGGACTTGCTTCCTTTCACCACGCGACGAGGACGCACATCTGCTGGCAGCAGACGCATGTCTGAGGACAACTTCTCGTTCAACTGTTGCTCTTTCACTATTGAAAATGGAACGAAGGGAATTTTACTTAATATGTTGTCAAAAATGTCAAGAACGGTAATTTTACTTTATATAGGTCAATGCATTGTCATTTTTTGACTAAGCATTGACTCGCTAAATAGTGAATCCACAGTTAATACAATGGGAAAATGGGAAGTCAATGTGAAGTGAAAATGGCAATTTTAGGCAATGTCGCTTAAAATCATGTGAACAACATATGTGAGATATCACATCATATACGCATGAAAATCCCACGCGTGCCCACATAAAGTCAATATGACTTGCATTAGTCCTTATTAGTCAATATCGGTAAATGTCATGCGAATAAGATATATTTGCTATCACATGTGTGATGCCATCTGTGCAAACCAGAGTTAAACTTGTCGAGTCAGAGTTATCAAACAATATATCAATACCAAAGTTATCTACTACGGGTCGTGTTATAGTTGCAACCAGATATGTTCAATTAGACATCCAGATACGGATGTAACATACTATGGAGCACAGGAGCTTTCCCATTCGTCTCACCACTCCAAATAACATCTACTGGTGCAATCAGTCGAGCTAGAGGAACTACTGCGTACTCTCCATCACTCTTTCGCACGTGAGGCAACCCATATTCATCCACACACGAAGGCAACGTGCACACTACAACTTCTTGCGCATGTGCGCCTGAGACAAACATACAAAGGAGACCATATATATGGCCCGTTTCTCCTACAGCATGAACAACCATATTCCGACTCACGTGGAAAGTATTCGTGCCGTCAAAGTAGGAGCCAAAAAATATGCAATCCTCCTCTATCATAGCTTGCAGGCACGGTGGCTGACCGACCACAGTGGCAAAGGCTTCCTCCGTGGATACTTTGTTAAAAAGACGCGGCGAGTGAAGGTCTCCACTCGGGATCCTGAGTTGCGAAAACTTATTTGACCAATACAGCAAAGCATTTTGTACTAAAATGTAGTTGGCTATCACGAGATGCGGGTCTTTCACTGCGTGATATTTCACTACCCGTTTTGCAAATTGCATGCACTGCTCCACCCAGCTATCATTTATGTTAGCTGAGTGGCCAAAAAGGTCTTCCTGATCCAAAAGGTGGCATACCACTACATGAAGGTTGTGAGTGAAAAAGGATACTGTAAACTTTTGCTCCGCCAGAGTTGCGAAATCCCGCAGCCAAGTTCGGCATTTATTTTTGAGTCTGTCACAACGAACAAAGCGTGGAGTCAATAAGTAAACTGCAGCCTTGTGTAATAATAACAACATGCTCCACTGATAATCTTTCACCAAGCCATAATATAAGAAAGGCGCACAAACACATATCAAGTACTTTAAGGTTTCCATCGTATGGGAGGCAAGGTATTTCATGGGGTCAATTATTTTGGACGTTGAGCGTGCGCCACGAAAGGTCTCGCCGCTCAACACGACCACACGATCGGATAGCGTGCTTTTCGAAGCACTGCTCATGTCCACGTGAAGGAGCTTGAAGAAATTAAATACAACCCCCTCTAAAAGTTTGTGGTACGAAGGAATTAAAACACTATTCACCAAGTCGAACGCCGGCATTTCAACCAGCCTTGATATTCCGGGAAAAGGTGCGGAAGGCAAACCAGTTATCGAATGCATAATGGCAGAGGTGTAACGCCGAGCCTGGTGTGCATACCAAAAAACGTTGTTCCCATACAAAATATATTGGGGAGACCTTTCACAATAGCCCAAGAAACGGACAGCTCCCTTGTAGGATATACCTTGAAAATTGCAGCGGTCGCATTCCAAACAAGCAGTGTGACCACACCACATCTTCACCTTGGCATGCACCCGCTGGTGTATCTGCGGACCATGCCACAAGAAACGGAATGTGTTCAAAGGTACGACCAAAATAATCCGTCACGATAAAAGATTCAGCCAATGCCTTGAACTCGTCCACAATTCTATTCAAATAGACTTGGAAAGAATAACCGTCGGCGCCTGGTGAGGAGGGCGGCTCATCAGGCCCAGGTATGATTCCCACGCACTTGAAGAAACGCGATTTTGATCGGAGGGCACTGTACACATTCCAAGATCTAAGGTAAATGAGTCCAAGGCTATATGTTTTCCACGCAAAAGGTTGAACCCAGTCCACTGCAAGCTCGTAAACACCATTGTTGGGGTCAAGGATTGCCTCACCTCCAGTTGCTGCAAAACTTCTTATGTGGGAACCGCCCCAAGCATCGTGCGCTTCATCGTGGCGCTCTCTAGTCGTGTAAATCGACTTACAAAATATCGGATCCTGATACAATTGTCGAACGGCAAATTCGATACCAAAATAAATCCAGTCAGGGTAACCAGGTGAGGAAGGTACCAAGAAGTCCTTCAAGTCTTGTACATGTAACAACTCTTTACAGGCATAACTAGATGGCGGGTAGGAATGGTCCTCTTGCAATAAATGATCAAACAACGCAGCAGTTCCCTTGAGAAATCTATCAAAAGGAATCCGAGGTGCGTTTGTTTCTGTTTTGTATCTAAGTAGTCGACTCGCCTCATACCCGCACGACCAAGGACTATTCTCATACAACGGAAAATATTGTCGATCAGACCAAGCAGGCTTACGATTCAAATCTAAAAACTCTTGAAACGTTTTTGTGGGTTCCGCAGGATAGGTCAACCACTCTGGGTGGTCACAACCTTCACTACCATCTAGCAAGGTCATGCGGTTATAGATCCGAGAGAAAACGCCTGCTTCAAGATCCTCCTGCACTCGACCAAATATATTCCCAGGGTCACTTTGCGACGCGGACGGTGCCTCTTCTTGAACGCTAAATACCTCAGGAGTCGGTGCTGATACCACGGGCAGATTTCCGCCATGAACTCCAGATACCATCCTTCCTAGGCCGCGCATCGCACCCGCCATCGTACATAGCTGTATGAACAACATCATGCGAGGTAAGGCGTGCATCATGAAATTCTCTGGCAGTAAAAGTTTTCGAACTGCGGATGAAACTTTTAAGCCTGGTAGAAGAGAGAGTACAGTCGAGAATAAGAAACCATCGCAAGTTTTGACTTCCTCTGAGTACACTCGACGAGAGCGCGATATAGTTGTAGTTAGCTTCAATGACTCGACAAAATCCTGAACACGTCAGTGGATACGCGCGAACTTTACACACGCCAATATGAAAACAGCAAAATCAATATCCTCGTCACCCTCCACGTCATATGAAATTCACCTCTCTCATATTTTACCCATCGATCCCGTGACCCATAAATCGATCTGCATCAGATCCAAAGGTTTCATGCGCGATGTCAGATACATCCAATGGTTTCCTGCGGAAGTATGACTTCGATTCTGCATTCCCTAAAAAAAAAACGAGTTTCTCCAAAGCTGTTGACGTGTTTCCGTTGCTGGTTTCCGACCCGCACTTACAAACCTACACTCAGTCACTGACAGAAACACTGCACTGCACTGACAGAAACACTGACAGAAACTGGGATAAGCCTGTGGATAAACCTGACGTAAGCCAAGTGGAAGACGCACAACACCATGATCCTCGCAAGGGTAGAACGTATCGTAGGCGTGGAACTTTTGAATTTTGAAAGGTGGTTTGCGCGCGCTTGTGGGACCGAAAACATGGGTATAAAGGCAAGACTTGAGGTAAGAAAGTTCATTTTCCAGTCGTCTCGCCTAGTTCCCCACCCTTCGTGAAGATATGTCGATAGCCAAAATCAACGTTCTAACAGACTATTGGGGATAGGTGAACCAGTATGCATGTTTTTAGACGGTGTTTTTCTGTTACTATTCTCGGTTTATAGACGACGGGTGACCTGCCACGTCATCATAACGCGCAGTGTAATGCAGACACGTGGCAGCCACGTAGGTTGTGATATGCGTTTATGCGGTACGGTATGCCTTCATTATGCGGTTTGCCATTGTGGTTCGAGTGATCATCGAGCAATCAACGGAGAGAGATATCTTTTTTGGATTGGGTGTGTTCATAAACACAAGCCCCGCGTCAAAAAACGCGGCTATACAACTATCATCACACGGGTATTGTTGCATGAACGGTGTATATTCGTTTAATTACAAGTAGAATGTTTGCTAGCGTTAGTAGTGTTACAATATATATATGTCGCAAAAGCCATAAGTCAGCTGGTCGTACAACATATCATAGCGTTACTATTACATTGCAAAGTACGTAAGTTGCTACCAGGCAAGCGATCTCGAATTAGTTCATTCCACGCCTTTCAGACGCCGGAAAGTAATGGTCTACTAATCTATCAGCTCCCAGTATACTCCGTCTTCGTCGTCCATTGCTTCCTCGCACATGAATATTTCGTAAGAACAACGCATACACGCGAAATGTTCGGTATGCTCATTTATCGCAACAAGATACGAACCAGCATTAAACCATATGCGAACGTTTGCAGGAAGGTCACAATAATCGCATTTCATGACGAGTTTGCCTGAGCGTGGTCAGTTGTTAGTTGCTAGTGTCAAGCTGGGGTGGCACGATGGTGAGCGTAAGCAGCAAATGAAGGCTAAGTAAGAGGTATTGAGCTTTTATACCTGCTCAACTAAGGCAATCGCAACTGATACAGTACTCGTCGAAAGGTGTCGCTTCGTCATTCTGGTACCAACAGACCAATAGGCGTACAACGTCGACTGGAATAACCATTAATCGCGGAGTCATCCACGCTTCACCCCGTGCATATTCAGCGCGATCGGGATAGCGTTCTGGCTCTACCAATTCAAAAAACAGATAAAACCGAGTTCGTCGGGTAAAGCGCCACATAGCCATTATCAGATCATGCCTGTGAGGCATCGGCGGGCGGCGGACAGGGCGGTTTGCCATCGTTGTCAAAGTCCACTGGTGCAAATTGCATTCGGGGCATGGCATGTGCACCATCACATGGCGATGAATGGCATCTACATCGATACTGGCACGATTCCGATGCACACCAAACCTTAACACTGGAGGCATCACGAGTTTGCAGAGGCGCGTCGCTCACTCTCTGGTAGGAGGTGGCAGGGGTGGCACGATGGTGAGCGTAAGCAGCAAATGAAGGCTAAGTAAGAGGTATTGAGCTTTTATACCTTAGTCGGAGTCGGAGTCGGACAGCAACTGTGGGACTTCGGTATCCTGCCAGAACTCGCAATCCGCGCCAATCTTGGGCCAACATTTGTCCGCGCCAATCTTATCTTGGCCAATCTTGTGATTGTTGGTTTCATCCTATTGGTTTGCGGCATTTACCTTGAGAGGCCCAAGCCCTCCTTGGCAATATTTAAATCGCTTGAGGCCTTTAGGAGGATCATTTTCCATTTCTTCCTGGAAGACACACCGCTTCATCTTTGCATTATCAAGAATGGCGGATACCCATTACGTCCTGTTTGGGATTGTTCTTCCTTACATTCGGAAAATGCGTCAATTGCGTGAGGAATACTTTGTGCAGGCATGGGTCGAAGAACGTTTTTGTGGGCGTTGGAAGAACAAGTTTTGACGTTTTCGGGCATGTTTGGTGATGTTTGGATGCCTGTAACTTTGGCTCACTATTTCTATGAATTACGTGATCTGCTCGAAGTCGATTGGGGGATGTTCGTGATTGGGGAAATTTCTTGCAGATATTCCCTACCTCCAACTTTGAAGCCCCATATTACGACGATGAAGGGTTCCATTGGCAAGGACCTGGCATGTCAAACAACTTCAGATTCCGGCTAGACTACATCGATTTCGACGACTTCAAAAAACGATGGCTTCGTGAATATCATTGGGCCTGGTACAACGGCTTTTACAACGAGCATGTAGATCCTCAATGGATCTACCCGTCGCGGTACGAGTTGTCTATGAGGCCTGCCTGCAGTCGATGCCGACGCGTTGATATGGATCTTACCCGTATTGGCGACGGGTACATCTGCACTGACCTTGTCGACTGTCGGCGGATGACTCGTCTTGATTTGAATTGATGGTCGAATCTCAATCGGTGGCTTTAGCCACCACCCATCTATTCTAGAAAACAATTCTTCTCGATGCGGGCAACAAAAATATCATAAGTCACGTGTATGGTACAAGCAATGGTATAAGAACCCCGATCTTCACATTTTTTATAATCATTGTATGTTACATTATTACATTATTACATTATTACATTATTACATTATTACATTAGAACTGTGCTTTGAGAACCGCAATCATGGCAACAAGCCCAGGTGTATAAGCGAGCATAAAATATATTGTCATCTCCATCATAGGTAACTTGATTGCGAAATCAGCCGTTGCACCAGGCCATGATCGCTTGCAACGACACGGAAACGAAAGTACACCTTTTAATGCTTCCGGTAACAGATGGTCCTGCAAAGGCAAATGAATGACAGGAGTTATGCGTCAGAAACTCGAGATCACGACGACATTATGACCGCACAGAGGTCACCTATAGAAGTGTAGCTAGCATTACGAAGTACAATCGAGGTCTTACTGACAACACCTTCGACTAGACGTGAAGAATTACAATCGCTGACCGTCTACACGGATGTGCCCGACAAGTGCGAAATCTATATAATATGGGACCTAAGAGAGTGAGAGGTCTTAGTTCTTAGGTCCCATAAGGGAGTGGCGAGCATAGCACAGTTCCAGATGCTGTGATGATATGTGGGCTTCCAAAAGTCGAGATTGTTCAAAGCGAACGCGTGCCGCTGCAGCCTATCTTCAAACTTCGAAATCTCTAAGTTTGAAGATAGGCTGCA
>LGRX02008510.1:0-28208 GCA_001247695.2 Cymbomonas tetramitiformis
ATTTGCTTTTGTGCTGTGAGAAGGTTTCGATAGTGACGGGCCTCCATCTGAAGCTGAGGTTGAAGCTGAAGCTGAAGCTGAGGTGCCAACGCAACCTGCAGTTGGTGGAGACGATACGGGTCGTAAACTACCATATACAAAAACGGCTACACCTCCTTCAATTGAAACTACACCTCTCACTCGTAAATCTCGAAGACTCTCTGGAATAAGCCCTTCGGGTTCCTGCGAGGCAAGCCCTGCACGTGCAGAGCCATCAGGGGCATACCCTGCAGGTGCAGGGCCATCAGGGGCAAGCCCTGCAGGTGCAGGGCCATCAGGGGCAAGCCCTGCAGGTGCAGGGCCATCAGGGGCAAGCCCTGCAGGTGCAGGGCCATCAGGGGCAAGCCCTGCAGGTGCAGGGCCATCAGGGGCAAACCCTGCAGGTGCAGGGCCATCAGGGGCAAGCCCTGCTCCAGGGCCATCAGCGGCAAGCCCTCTCCCATCAGCGGGCCTTGTATCACCTGCAGCTGGAACTCCGCAGCGGCCAATTCCTGCATTCATCATGGAGCAGGGTGATGAGGAGATTGTGTCCCCTTCAAAGACTCCGAAGACCGCCGATGAAACCGAGGCAGATGAGCAAAAAAAGCAGGCTGCCATTCGCAAGTATGCATCTTCCCTCCTGAGATTTACTTATACGACCATTGCTTTTTTGATGGTGTATGTGCATTACTAAAACCAAGTATACGTTGCTTATGTGGGCCATCAGGGAAATCGATGACATGCATAAGTTGGTCGACACTAATAATCCATGTGCGACATCGTGGAGAATCCCCATCCAGTACATCGATGATGCAGAAGGAGCGCATCGCCCTCGACCACTGGACGAACATCACGCCCAGGCTATTGCCGAAATGATGTACTGGAACCCACACACCGGTTCGGGATCTCCAGCCCTGATTTCCGTCATAGAGAATCGTAAAGATGCAACAAGCACCAACCCAGAGGCATTCGTTTGGGCGGACATCGGGAAAGGCAGATACAGGTAAGACCCATTGCGTTGATGGATGCATGCATATGTGTTCCAACTTACACTTTCTTTGTTATTCTACAGATTCACCTGCTTTGGACATCAGCATTTGCTGGAGGCAAAGCGTCGCTGCGTCAAGGCGGATGAAGCAAAGCACGCAAACCATGAAAATCGAACGGAAGCGTTTCAGTTCATCGAATGCCGTCTCTTCATGAACTTGAGCGCCATCGAAATGAATCAGGTGTGTCTCTCTCATGCCAGTTTTCTCAGGTGCTTCTCAGGGCTTACATACTCAAGTGTTTAGGGAGGTTTACGGTCGGCCAGCTTCTCAGCTATAGTCATGATCCGTGCAATTCGTTTGCGCACGCAGCTTGGGAATGAGCAGAACAACATTGACGCCTACATGAAGCACCGCAACATGACGGAGATCATTCTTGGCATGCGAAAACACGTGGAGAAACTGATGGCCGAACCCAACGAGAGAGACGCTGGAATGAAGAGTTTTGAGAACTTGAAATACCGTCGGGTGCCGCCGAAGCAGAACTTGAATCCCGAATTCGAAGCGGCGCTGAAGACGCAGGTGTTCAATCACCAGAAGCTGAATGCAGACAAGAAGAACACGCATTGGGCTGCTTGGGCTATCTCGGTGCAATCGTACCAGTTGTTCAAACAACTTCAGAGAGGTGCTGCCATTTTTGTGAATTCCGTCCCGACATTATTCTTATTTGCTCTTAGGTGTTTTTGCAGTAGCTAACTGACGATTTGGTATTTCATGTTTCCGCTTTCAGTGATGAAGGCCCACAATGAAGGTTTGCTAGAGGGAGTTGACCCGGACAATGAAGACGCCACGGAGACGACCTTGGCCACGGTTGGGTCATCTCGCAATAAGCGTAAACGTTCAATCGGTATGTCGACCGGCACAACTGACCTCAACGCACCAACGACCAAGCAACCTAAATGGGACCCCACAGCCGGAAAGCCGATCGTCTACCATGATCTGCCGAAGGGGTTCTATGAAAGCTGGGCCCCCTTGACCGAAGGACACTTACGTGAGATCACTGACCTCGTCGACGAAGCCGTCATCGAACGGAAGTACACGGTCAAAGATATGATCAACCGTATCGCCGAGATCAAGACTCTCAACAATGTTCGAGAGAACCTAATGCTGCTTGCCTCAGAGGCTCATAAACGATTCAACATAACAACCTCCTTGGAATCGACACCGGCCTACCGGCAACTGAGCTTTCTCAAGAAAAACCGGCATTCTATGCAGAACTTTCTGCAAACACAACCGGGAGGGTTCGAAAACGACATATACGACATAGGTGCAGCCTGCTTCATTCCTTACCTAGATGAAGATGGGTATCCCATACCTAAGGAAAGGAAACCAGTGGATGCTGTCGTGGATCCCAGTGCTCCCGAGTCCAAGTTCTGGGCTCGTAAGATGACGTACGGTGAGCTGGATGCAGAAATCATTGCGCTGCAAAAGAAGCTTGACACCTTTACGTTTCCCAACCCAGAACAAGACTGGGGGAAGTTTTGCGAAGTTTTCCCAGGGGCTGGGGATGAGAGAGAAATACGTACATTACTGAAGGTAATTTACCTAAGTTGCGCCCTCTGGTCGTCCTTCACGATATCTGATTTTTCCATATCGGCTTGCGCGTTCAATTAACAACGGGGTTTGTTTACAACTGTACCAGGCGGGAGTGGTGCCCCCGAAGGTCTCCTGCAAGAACGAGCAGGAGAACCGGAAATTTCAATTTGAACAACGGCCTGCAAAAGAAAAACAGCGGCACGAGGAGAAGATAGAGAAACTGATCAAAAACATTCCGAAGGATATAAAGTTCTACTGGAATAATATCGAGAGCAGGATGTTGCTGAAAATCAGGTCGACGACAGCATCGACTGCGGAAAACATCCTAAAGGATCTTCCAGGTGCGTATCTCGGTTTCATATTCCATTTGTGCACCGTAGCTATGTAATTACTAATCGTTTACATTGCACACAGGTGTGAGTTATCGAATATTGTCAAACGTTCCTGAGGGCCAGCAAGTCGACGATGATGACTACTTCTACACTCACAAGATTCCGCAGTTGGTTTTCAAGAAGGACTTTCTGCTGGAGCCCGCATCACCTGAATCCTTCACGACTCTTCCCAGGCTTCCATTCACCGGTTTCATTATGGATTGCGAGTATGCTCTGGACTCGAACAAGAAATGGTTCCCGAAACCTCTCTTAGCAGGAGAGTTCAAGCAATTCCTACACAACTTCAACAATTTGACCACGTGTGATGATTGGGTAGGGGGATGTTTCTGTGGCTTCCAACAACACCACGAGTTCTTCGAAGCCGCCAAGCAGTTTTGCCACGGGAACGCCGAAAAGATGTTCTGGGTGAAACCTTTGAGCAGATCGAACATGATGCCCTTGGAATCCGGCGTTGCGCCACGGAACTACGCCAACCGTATGGAGTGCTTTGTCTTGTGTTACTACGTCAAGGAAGCAACACCTACAGGTCCGTAGATGTTAAGTTACGTACAATTCTGTGATTGCCTTTTGGCGTCTAAGCATGGGCAATCTGACTAAGCAGCGCTGATTGCTCTCGCAGACGAAACCCACCCAGCCGTGCATAAAAGGCTTCCCTGGATGAAGAACTTGATTAGAGTTCTCGGTGAGGAGGAGAATGCGGATAGTGATGTCGTCGATAAGCAGTTCGTGGCTTCTTGCCGAACCAACACCTGGGAATATGCCCCTGTACACTCGTCGAAATTCGCCATTAACTCCGAGGGTAAAAGAATTAACAAACACCAGAAGCCGCTGAAGCTCATCCACGACCTCATCAATATCCATATGCGAGGTCCTGAGTTAGAGGGGGAAGCGAGGGGGAAATCTGCGTACGAGGGGGTGTTACCTCTTCATCACGATTATCACTTCATCTTGGATGCGTGCTGCGGTTCGGGGACCACTTCGGTAGCCGCCAACATGTTGGGATTGGGTTCCGTCGCTTTCGATAGGTAAGCATTCATGTCTACATCCATTTTTTGAAAAATACTTTGTATATCGGTTTTAACAAGTGCTGGTGTCTTGGATGCAGGGAGCAAGGTATGGTCGACTCAGCGAAAGAGCGCATTAGGTTTCCTGATGGATTTTTTTCTTTGGCCGACGAAGTGTTGAGCAAGCAGGAATACGACGAGGTGAAAAGGCAGAGAGAGGCACATCGTAAAGAGCAAGAGAAAGTCGAGAAGGAGCGGGAGAAGAAGACGGCGGTCGAAATGAGGGAAACGGAAAAGGCCGCCAAGCAGCAGGAGGCCGAGGCCGCCAAGGCCGCCAAGCAGCAGGAGGCCGAGGCCGCCAAGGCCGCCAAGAAACAGCAGGCCGAGGCCGCCGAGGCCGCCAAGACCGCCAAGCAGCAGGAGGCCGAGGCCGCCAAGGCCGCCAAGAAACAGCAGGCCGAGGCCGCCGAGGCCGCCAAGACCGCCAAGCAGCAGGAGGCCGAGGCCGCCAAGGCCGCCAAGAAACAGCAGGCCGAGGCCGCCGAGGCCGACAAGTCCGCCAAGCGGCAGCAGGCCGAGGCCGTCAAGGCCGCCAAGAAACAGGAGGATGCCGCCAAGAAACAGAAGGCCGAGGCCGACAAGGCCGCCAAGAAACAGAAGGCTGAGGCCGCCAAGAAGGCGGGGCCTATACCTAAGCGGAAAGTGGCACCAGGCGGAAATCCGGGATCCGATCAGAACAAGAAAAGTAAAGCTCGCTAGGCAATGATGATTTCCCTGCTAGGACATGGTGCCAGCACCTAGGTCAATATTTGTTGATAGTCTTAATAACCTATTGTCTCAGTGCAGAAGTACGCTGATGAAACACGTATGGTATATCTTGATATGACAATTGTAAATAAAGTATATTCTCCAAAAGTATTGGCGACATATGTTGTTGTGGAACCGATGTCATTTATGGGGCGGGTGACATGCCTCCGCTTTCATTGTGATTGCCTGATTATATTGGTTAAATGAAGTTGAGCGGTACCACGACGACCATTGAGGTATGAAACCTATTCCCCTCTCTTCCAAAATCATTTCCCCGCTCGACACTTCATCGACGCACCTTTATTCCCATCCATCTCAGTTCAATCAATTCCAATGACAATACTTGCTACTTTGCGGAAGGAAAATCCAGATAAAAACGTTTGGTTACTATGGTTCCCTGAAGAGTCCTCGCCCTCAGAACTAGCGCTCAAGAAATCGATGGAAGAGGAACATAAGATACAATTTCAAATGTATGACGCAAGCGTGCATGATAATCTGCCTTTACGGATGAAATTTTTGTACCCAGTTTGCCTGCACTGCGGGCTTCAAGATCGTTCACAACTTGCAACGTGTACCGGCTGCTATCTTGCGAATTACTGCAAAGCCCCCCAAACTTGTCGGAAAGCTGATTACGCACGGCATAAGTTTTTCTGTCGTTTTGCAAGGGGTCATATATTAGGACAGCCATATGCAAGATGCCGACCTTTGTTTAAGTACCCGGGGGATACGCGGCATCCAGCAGAACGGAATTCCATGAGTGCTTGGTCCTATGGGGACTACCTGCAGTTTCTAGCCTTTTGGGAAATCCAATGCGTCGCATGTTTTGCAGGTCGGCCAAAGGGTCGCCCCGTCGTGAGACAGCAGATATCTGGCGGGCAAATCGTTACCTCGGTGCGCATTGAAATGCGGGACGCCACAATTTTCAAAACCCCTCACTTTCAGAAGTATACAGCAAGAATGGGGTTTGTACACTCCAACTTACACGCTCCAGATTTTGTATATTCTTATCCATTTTACCGTCTCACTCCGTTTGGTCGGTTGATGATGTGCATCTGCAAGTTAAGGTGCCCGAAAAGCATACTTCAGAGGTTGCTTTCATAGAATGATTGGCAATGCAGACAGGATAATCATGGACTTCGCAGACACGCCTTCGTCGCAAAATAATAGTAGATATGTACTTGTAGGTCCTTCGATCCGAGCGGACTAGTACCGGGTATCTGATAGGCTAATAATTCGGCAGGTCCAAGACTTTCCAAGATCATAAGCTCTATTTCTTGCCTAAACTACTCATTTGCCCCCTTTTCCCGTCAGCGACGCACCTGCTTCTACTTCTACCATAGTCATGCCATCCAAGCGGCAGTCTGTTTTCACATACATCGACCAGTTTGCCAAAAATCACGGGGAGTCTTACCCATGCAGCAATACAGTTCTTCTTCCGCCGGGTATGACTATCCAAACGTTGTGGCAGAACTACAATACACAATGCGTCGACGGCGAAGGCATGGAATGCTCACTCAGCCTTTTTTGTCGTGTGTTCAGAGAGGAGCTTAGCTCTTGGGTCAAGTTCCGTCGGATGAATTGATGCTATATAGCGACAGCATATAGCTTTGTCATTGAGCAAATTGACTTATCGTTGGAACACCGTTAAATATAATTGTATTCGAACATATTTTGAATGAAATTGTTATCGACGTTTCACATTTCCAATGTTGTGACATGCTATGTTTGTGACATGCGGGCCTTCGATCCGACCCACCTGAAAGAGGTCATTTGATTGGCCAACTGAAATCACGACGGCCACACTACTGAGATATTTAAGCACCTACCTTGTCCTCACAACTCACTTTTCAGCTTGGCACTTTTCTTTCTTCACCTGCCACCTCATCCAACCATGCCATCCAAGCGAGAATGTATTGTTGCCTATGTTCTTGGCATGTATGCAACATGCCCTACTGCCCCCAGAATGAGAATGAGGAATTTTGACTATCTTCCTCATGGTATGACTGTTCGAATGTTGTGGAGGAACTACAATGAATGTTATATGTGCAGGAATGCGGAAGGCAACAAATGCACGTTGGGGTATTTTCGATGTGTGTTTCGAAACGACCTTGCCTTTCGGTTCAAGTTCCGACAGGTTCAGCCGTAACGTTACCGTCAACGAAACCACGGCGGCTACGAGTCAGAATGTTATCTTGATTCCACTTTGATTTCGAGTAAGACTTAGGATTGCAACCTCCCGAGGGTTAGATTTTCGACTACTTTTCGATAAGAATAGTATACTTAAACATATGTTAACAATGTGGTAGAAGTGTATAATGTTCATTCGTCAATGGCTTGTGTTTCTTGCCGATATGCTGATGTGCCTGTGTATGGGGTTTTCTGCCTCGGTTGTGTTTTTGTCTTTGATTAAAAAATCGGCGACTAAGTGATCCCGCATGTGCGAGATATACGAATTTGATTGGACCAAAAGTACACTACTCTTGCACGACCCGCGGTCCACTCACGACCAGGTACAAAAGCTCTTGCCCGACCCTTGAAGATTCATTTCCCCCTGTTTCTTCTAACATACGCACCTTCAACCATACCTTCAAACATCTGCTGCTTACCTTGAAAGCATCGCCATCTGCAGGTATTATAGCTCCACATTTATCCTCACAATTTATATTTTCGACTTTTGCTATGGGCGACGCTCGCTTCAACTGCTAATCACCTTGCAAGCATTGTTATCTACAGGTATAAAATCCTGCAACATCGTGGCCACGTTATGCCTTCAATTCTACGATTCGGAGTTTATGGGACACGCGATCGTGATGAAGCCACTGCAGACGCTATCAATACACATGGAATGGTCCACATGCGATGTCCTCAATGCAATGTAGACAGCTGGATGATATGTAAGTTCTTAAACACCTTCGAGGACAGACATACGGGACACCGACAGGACTTAGGGATCGTTTGGTGGCGCTACACCTGGAGAATTCGGAAATACATGTTTTTTGACCTTCAAGAACCGGAACTTTATCCCGACCAGAGCCCAATAGGGAACGAATGGGTTACCCCAAGGACACTGGTCATTCCAATCGACGTCACTTGGGCGCTTATTATTCCGCGGCATCAACGAGAAGAGGAAATCGACCTATATTGCGTGCGATGCAATTGCCTTGACCAATAAAGCTCTGCCATTTATGTTCTCCGATAGAGCGTCAACATTGCGGTCAACGTTACCTCGCTATCGAGGGAATTAAAACCTACAAGTACCGCAAATAATTGTGGATTGAAGATATAGATTCCAATGTATCAGCAATATAGTAGCCTTAGCACGGTGAAATGATCGAAATCTCTTGCCTAGAAGACATCATAGACAAATATTTGGTGTATTTTGAATAAATTTGTATGGTGATATAGATTTGTGTATCATATGCTAGTACCCATCTCAGTTGCAACTTATTTTACGGGAATTGAAGCACCTGAATATGCACATCCATAAACGTGTACCGTGCATGCTGGCCTAAATTGCACATGGATGTACCCATATTTGCATACTTGTACATGATATGCACGCATATGAGCAAAAATGCAACAAAAAATCTACCGGGACTCGCCGAGTACGAAAGCATCATGCACAAATAAATAATTCGAGTAATATTTTGTAATAAAAATTGCGGGACGACTTACGTGTCGCTTACGTGTCGCTTACGTGGCACATTTCAGATGACGTGGCAATAACTTTTAGACGACGAAAATTGTGTCAAAATGAAGGTTTTTAGACGACGATCGAGATTCATTTATTCCCAATAGTCTGTTCATGCGTGTGACCACGTGGAGTCAGGATGCACATCATATATGAAGATGATACACATATGCTTATATCACTGCACAAGCAATGAAATATTTGGGAGTGTAAATCAAGTTTGCATACGAAAATATGCAGAATTCAAGGGGTACGTTTGCACATGCTGAACTACAATTTAATAACCGGTGTTGTAGCCGTTTGCTTGGATGCATAGACGCATACGCGTATGCATACTGCCACACCAGTGATGTAGTAACTTGCCATATATACTACCCCAGATCTCATCCATCCGCTGTCGAAATTCATCCAGATCAGCGTAGTCGTGCAGGTGCAGGTGGTATTCGAACCATGACCATACATTCTCGATGGGCGACAGGTCTTGGCCCTGCGCCGGCCAGTCGAGGAATCGAATGCCCATTTCCGTCAGGTCGTGGTGCGCGCTCTTGTGGCTGGAGCACCTGTCCATGGCCACACGCCAAGTGTCCTTATGCGTGCGCCGGAAGATGGCCTTAATTTCAGGCAGCAGCTTATCTCGGAATAGGTCAATGACCTCTTGGGCGCACACGCCAACGTGTGGAACTTGCTTTCCACCTCTTATCGTCTTCATATAAGGCGATCGCATGCCAGTGGTCCCCGTCACTGCATGTAATGTGGTGCGCCCCTCCCACCCAACGCCACCATATACGTGCACTTGTTGGTGCTCCTGGGTTACAGGTTGCGTAAGTGGATCATCTTTGAACATCCAAAATCTGAAGCGGGTGCCAGACACACCAGGCCTCATTACCGCGATCTTGCTGTCGATAAATATCACATGTTTCCATCCGTCATCTCGATGTTCCCTGCAGAACTCTAAGCGCGCTTCGGCGTTGCTCGGGGCTATCACGTGGCGTAGCAATGCTCGTCGATATACAAGTGATGCATCCTCCCGTAGCCGTTTTGTGAGTGTGCTAACGGCGATTGGCTTCGTATTGCCATCCTTTTTCGAGCCAGGAACACGCTTGCTCATTCGAGTGGCACTTTGTCCCGCTACTATGCCTCGTTTGCCTTTACGTGCTACCACTTGTTTTGCAATTGCTTGCGATTCCTCGGGTTGTAATGCACGTGGTCGCCCGGGGCGCGGGGCATCGACAACATCCGAGGTCTCTTTGTAAAGTTTGATAGCATGCTGGACTACGTGCTTGGACAGCTTAGTCTCCCTTACGAGGTGTGTGACAAAATCCTCGTCGCCCGTCGTTTTGCGCCATTCGACTACCACTTGCCATCTTTTGCCTATCTTGCTTTTAATCGGCATCTCCTTAAGTGTCGCCATGGCGTATAATCGTTATATTTGCAAGTAAGTCGCAATTAAAATAAGATGTGTGTCGGATAGCAACATCTCAGCGGATTTCAAATGAGCGATTGTCACGAGTAGGCTTGCGCCATCCGGCGTTACACGAGCTGGCTCAAATGAGGATTCGATCAATCCATCGTGACACTTGACCCGATGCATCGGGGACCCGACACTATATGTCATATTTGTAGGCTTGGTCACTATAAGTGCCAGCCGATTCATCCAATGAAGCACATGTTGGTGCCATTTTGCGCCGCTTCTATACCGCTGTGATCAACTATAAATATCATGATTCGATCCTACTTCGATGTTGGGAATAAGCCGCCGCAAAGTCAAGGGGGTATAACTCCAATGTAACTCCACTATCCCTAGCGTAATTCAGCGGTCAATCTTATATCGCTCCTCGCGCACACGCATCTTGCGTGCGTTAAGGCTGCTCCCATAAGTCGGATACTCAACTCGAAGCACGTACATATAAGCACCCAAAAACTCCCCGGCAGGGAGCCGGACCGGCGGGGACCGGGGACCCGGCAGAGAAGGAGGACCGAGAGGACCGGCAGGGGGACCCCGGCAGGGACGGCAGGGGACCGCGGGGGACAGCGCGGGGACCGGCGAGAGACCGACGGGGACGGCACGGGGAACCGGGGGCCGGCGGGGGGACCGGCAGGGGACCGGCAGGGCCCGGCAGGAGGACCGGCCGAGACCGGCGGGGGGACGCGAGGGACCCCGAGCGGGGGGACCGGCCGAGGGGACCGGCGGGGGGACCGGCAGAGGACCGGCGGGGGACGCGGCAGGGAACCGACGAGGGGACCGGCGGGGACCGACGGGGGGACCGGCGGGGGGACCGGCCCCGAGGGGGACCCCGGCAGGGACGAAGCAGGGGACCGGCAGGGGACCGGCAGGGACCCCGGCGGGGACCGACGGGGGACGGCGGGGGACCGGCAGGATAGAGGACCGGCAGGGGACGGCAGGGGACCGGCGAGGGGGGACCGGGGAGCCGGCGGGGGACCCGGGGGGACCGGCGGGGACCGGCGAGGGGTTCGGCAGTGCCCCGGCAGGGGTTCCGGCAGGGTTGTGAGGTTAAGCTTGGGGGTTCGGCAGGGTTCGGCTTTGGTTCGGCTTTAGGGCTTTGGGGCGACGGGCGATGGGGGGGGACACCTCTCACACTGGGGGGTAAGGATTCTCCGGATTAAATTTTGCCACCCACCGCCCTTGGCACATATCCAAAGGGGTATGCTCTATAGGTGCATGGTGGCTCATGGCTAGGGGTTGCACATAGGCTGTGGTGCGAAGTGGTTGGCCTTGTCATTTCTCACCCTTGATTTTTAATCGAACCCCCCTCCACCATGACATGATGCCTACATACCCAAACTCTGGGAAAATTGAGTATTGCGAGTGCGCGTACGCGAAGGACGCCATTGACATATGCACGTTGGACGCAGGGTACCCTTACCAAAAATCCAACTATCCGTTTTTTTGAAACTTGGGCCTAAGCGCAAAAGGCGAGTCGTGGAAGGTGAGACCCTAACATGGCCACAAAAATGGGTCCAAAGTCATTTTTTCTTCAAAAAAATGTCAGAAATCGCATGTGCGGCCCACACGTGTGTGCGCGGCGCGGATAGACAGGCGTGCGTGTGAACAGTCCTTCACACTAATTTATGGATAATAATCATCGGTGTGTTCAAGATCATACTGAACAAGGTAAATTTGTCAAAAGAAATGACCGCTTATTTACGCAACGCCGTGTATACTATTATTACAATGTAAAAGCATGTAGCAAGAACGAACAGGCAAACTAAAACTAAATGTGATAGCATTAAACAAACCAACTATCCTAAAGTAGGCAATAACAGTCTTCGAACTCGGCCGACATGCGGGCAGCTCCATCCAGTGCGACAGACGGCGAAACAGAGTTCCTGAGGGCACAGATCTGTAAATTAGTACAGGTCAGGATAGTCATCAGGAAAATAGCTCACACATCGTAACTGCATAAAGGCAATACAAAAAAAGACAGCATTGCTGACGCCGAAATCCCATGCTATCCTGCAAAAAAACAGCACGCCAGTCAGCAGAGGTGTTGGGAATCGAACCCGACCCGACGGGCAAGATGCCCAACGGGCTCCAAGCACTCCCTCCATAAAAACGAACGAAGTTCGGAAAGGGAGACAGTGCGCCAGTCGCCGCCAACGCACGAATTGCTGTAAGCGACTGCACGCTAAAGTGCAGAAATGGGAGTCGGCTTGCAAAATTCCCGAAGGCATTGACGCACTACCAAAGTCAAAACAAAATATTAAAAGGGAGCCAGCAGCCAGGACTTCAGTCGCTGTCGTTTAACGCACGAGATCCTGCAAAACGAAAGCACATCGCGCTCAGAGCATGAGCGTTGGAGATCGGAAGCGCGCAATCCCAGCGTAGAAACAAAGTACAAAAAAAAACGGAGCAGACAGGACTTCAGGAAACAGTGCGCTATTCAGAAACTAATACAGTCAAACAAAAAAACAGAAAACAGCAATACACAGGTCGGTTGGTCGTTGTCGGCGCCTCGGAATGACGGGTTGTCGGCCGCTTAAGGATACTGTAGCTGTTCAAGATGTGACCTACGACGATCGAGTGAGTATCGTATCCCGAGTGGATCTTCTACATTCTAGATCCTTGCGACAGTCTTGGGACTATGCGACACTTCTTGTGACAACCCCAAGATTCGATTTCCAATGCGGATTTCTGATCGATCGAGCGGATTTCTGTGTTTTAAGTGATCGGGCGGTCGGTCGACGGTCCGATCGATCGGTCGAAAATCAGTTGATGGAGGATTGTGTTGTATTCAAGATCGCTGTGACAACTTAAAGCTCTTGTCTTCGGAACCGTATCCGTTAGCACGCGAGATCCGACAGTCCGATCGTTCGGTCGACGATTCGATCGATCGGTCGAAAATTAGTTGATGTAGGATTGGAGTATATGCAAGATCGCTGCGACAATTTCAAGATCTTATCTTCGGAACGTATCCGTTAGCACGCGAGACCCGACAGTCCGACCGTTCGGTCGACGATTCGATCGATCGGTCGAAAATTAGTTGATGTAGGATTGGAGTATATTCAAGATCGCTGCGACAATTTCAAGATCTTGTCTGCGGAAACGTATCCGTTAGCACGCGAGATCGGACAGTCCGATCGTTCAGGTGAAAATTCAAAAGTGAAAATACAAGGACGCGTCCCTCTCACCAGAGCTGCGCACAACGGTGCCCATTCTCGCTGATCGAAATGCTCTAGATCCTTGTGTCGCCATGATGGTGGGAAGGGCCTTCAGACTCACCAGAGGGCAATGGGCTCACAGAACGGGTGGTACGCACGATCAAGTTCTGCTTCAAGAAGCTCGCCCTGGAGAAGGGTCTCGACTATGAGTGGGACGAACAACTCTGGCCATTGGTGCTGAGCTACAACGCAGCTCGGCAGGAGTCCACAAGAATGGCACCGTTCACGCTACTGTTTGCTCAGGAGGCAGTGGTACCGCCTGATATGACGCGAGCACCCAACCTGGACTTCGATCTGGAAGTGAGTGACGACAAGGACCACCGGGTCAAGGACTTGTTGCAGAGAGCGCAGGTGGTAAGGCGACTGATGGTACATGCTGGCTGCAGTGTGGAGGTTGCGCAGCATCGAGATACCCTGCATTATGAAGGCAAAAGGGGTGGTGGGTATGAACCCAAGCCACATCAGTTCAAAGTGGGAGACTTCGTGTACGTCAGACGGAAGCCTCGCAGTGGTATGGAAGTGGCCACCAAGTCAGCTATCCTCAAGTTGGTGAAGATACAGCGGGATGGCGTGGTGGTGCTCGAGGACGCCGCCAAACTCAAGGAGAAGAGCACCGTGCAGAGTATCGCGCCGTGCCATTTGCAGGTCAAAGATCAATATGACTGCAACGCAGCTGTGCCCAGCAAACATCTTGCATGTGAAGTGTGCAGGAAAGCTGACGGGGAAGCGGAGATGTTGTTGTGCGACACGTGCAACAAGGGGTATCATTTATGGTGCCTTACCCCAGCATTGTCAGAGGTACCAGAGGGCGAGTGGCTGTGTCCTAGGTGCTCAGGCACGAGGATGCAAGCTGCTAGCGCTGAGGTGCAGACCCAGGAGACGAAGATCTCTTGCGTTTTGGAGGACAGGCTTGGGATGAAAGAGCAACAGTTGAACGAGAAGTTGTCCTCAGACATGCGTCTGCTGCCAGCAGATGTGGGTCCTCGTCGCGTGGTGAAGGGAAGCAAGTCCCAGCCATGGCAAGCCATTTCGTCCAGGGAAATAATGTTGGAGGAGAAGGATCTGTTCCTCTACATGCCAGATCAGGTGGACTGGGGCAGGCAGGACAAGCTCTCCGAGATCGTGAGAATATTTATGCCGGGGCACTGGAATGAAGGGCATCGAACCGTACTAAGCAAGAAGTATCGGGAGCAGAAGGCAAAAGCAAGGCAATTGAGGGATGCACATCTAGTGCCTGCTTTGGCTGAAGAAGAAATTGAGAAGCGAGGAGAATTGAGACATATGACCAGGGCTCAGGTGCGCGAGGCCAGCGCACTACAGTGGGGACTGGAGCTCATCATCACTGTGCCTTCAGAGGTGAGACGCTTGGCGACAGAGGTGGACTGGAAGTCCATTGCTGGCGTATGGGACCCATGGGCGGGTACTGGAGTCATCAGTGAGGTGATGGTGGAACAGTGGTCGCATTTGAGGTTCATGAAAAATGATTGGAACCCTCAGCTGGGTTGGTCTGAGGCGCGTGATGCACTTCAGCCTGGCAACTATCGCATATGGAACGAGAAGTATGGTGTCTGTGACGCAGTGATAACGTCTCCTTGGTTTGCTGCGCCGGATATTGCGTTTCCACTGGCAGTTATGGCCAGCCGTGTGGTAGCATGTGTGCATGCTCCCTCTTATTATTTGACAGATATGACAGAGAGCAGAGCAGCCTACTTCAGGCGTGTGAGTCAGGCCGGACGCCTACATGCCAGATACATACGACACCGACAAGAAGCAATCCACTTGTCGCAATTAATAATAGTACGATTGCAATTCGCGTTGTCTAAAATTGATTGCAAAAATGGGGAAAACTACGCATTTTGTTTGGCACAAATGTAAGATGCTTTTGAGCTAATGGATCAATAGCACAATGCTCGCATACCCAAAACACATACAAGAAATTGTTCGCGCGAGTACTTTCCATTTCATATCGATGCAACTGCTTAGATAATTACATAATGCAATACGCGCAATATACTCAATACCGTGCCCCTAGTAAGGTTCGTGCTTTCCAGATTGACCCTGGCACGGCGTCTGTATCATTAAAGGCGCAATAGGATGGGCAGCTACGTCAACACATAGGATAATCTGTGCAACATCATCATCTGCACATCGAATGTGGCCGAACCATCAGGAGGAGTGTTTGAATGCCATTAAGGCAGAAACACAACACAGAATTTGTCAACTATACATTTAGATCCAGGAATTTGGAAGCGTTTTCTTCTTTTCTTAAGCCTACGTGCGGGGATTTGCATTTGATGTCGAAGGCCGTGCATCCTCAACCAATGATCAATCAATCATCTGCATGTAACCTCCTGGCTGTAGGTGTTGCCGCTTTCCTATGCGGGTTAGTCAGCTGGTCATATGATCATCATATGAGGGCTAGGCTCCCTTGAGATAAGCCCCACAACCTGAAAAAGTTGTTTTTTTTTCTTATGGCCAACATGCTGCGATGTCCAGCTATCCCGGATTTCGATGAACATTGCCATTTAGGGTCCAATGTTCCATCTGGTGAATCAAGCAATGGCCACGAATATCTTTCATTAAGCATTATTGGCTCTCACTACGCGGCCTCAAAACCTCTTCGGATCCTGTCTAGAAGTATCGCTGTTTCACGGAGTGTATGTGTTACATAAAGCCATTCGTAAACTACACCAGTGACCTGCAATACGAGGGCTCCAATATCATCAGCGCAGCCCTGGGACTTCAACATATGGCAACAACCCCATTGGGAGATATCTGAAGGTGGAGGATATACCTTGAGGCGCACTAGAGCACGCACTTTGCATGGAGTCTCAGTCGCAGACACACAAGCCAGTTCAAACAAGTGGCCTTTGATTTGACAAGTAGAGCTGTGACCCTGAGATGGCACTGAGATGGAATTACCTGGGAGGCGCGAACGCAATCCTCCATCGACAGGCCCCTGATCATCTGAGTGCTGGATCGAAACCTGATATCTCCATTATCGCCAATACCGTCTCCATCGACATCAATGTCCCCTTCTTCTATCAGTGTTTCCGGGCAAACTTGCTTCATTTTCTTTACCACGCTCGATACAGCAAGCTGTGTAAACCCATGTCCCAAATCCCCTCTGCTTTACGGTGTGCAGCTCCCAAGACGCATGCCTGCACATGCTGGAACTTATTCATGGGGGTTCATTCCGCATTGCGCTTGGCCGGAAGGATGGCCGGCCCCTCCTTAAAATAATTCCACCACCCGGACATACCCCACAAACGAGCTGTGCAGTATTCACCGCTTCCTGACAAGGCAGGAGACACGCTACCACAACAGTCATCGTACTTAGAATCGAATTTTGATGGTCACATGCTGGCAACTTGGTCCGGACAAAATTGTGTCAAAGCATCGCTCGAAAGGTTGCATGATGCTAATGTGGGTATCTTTGCAGCAATGAAAACGAGACTTGAATGCTAATTTCGATACTGATACAGTTCAAAAGAGAGACGGGAGGCGCATCAATTGGTTAACCAATCAACACCCTCACTCGCAGCCATCCCTCTGTATCAGAAAATTTGAGTTTATAGTTGCCCAATCAACATGCTTGTAGAAGCGCCCCTACGTTCCTTATGACGAGGGCAGCCCGGTCCCTCCTCGTACGGCAAACCGGACATAGCAGATGCCTTCACTCCCCGATCTGTATGGTGACAGGAGAAGAACGTTTCTGAACAAGAAGACCCGACAAAGTACAGGAGGGATGCGGCGGAGGGGCCTGGTGCGCGGCGGGGGCCAACACGGAGGTGCGGCTGTGGAGCAGCCATGGACAGGTGGCATGGGACCTCCGGCGCCGTATGACCACGGTCGCTCTTTTGGATCCGACGAGATATCAGCAAACCTGGCTGGACACAGAGACAGAAGACAGAGCCACCTGGCCACTGGAGGCTTGGTGAAGGCCACCAAAGAAGGTGGCGCCTCGCGCACGTTCCATCGTGCTAGAGACAGTGCGCCTGTAGGTGCAGGAGACAGTGCGCCTGTACGTGCAGGAGACAGCGCGCCTGTATACGCAGGAGACAGTGGGCCTGTACGTGCAGGAGACAGTGGGCCTGTAGGTGCAGGAGACGGTGCGCCTGTACGCGCAGGAGACAGCGCGCCTGTACACGCAGGAGACAGTGCGCCTGTATGTGCAGGAGACAGTGCGCCTGTATGTGCAGGAGACAGTGGGCCTGTACACGCAGGAGACAGTGGGCCTGTACGTGTAGGAGACAGTGGGCCTGTATACGCAGGAGACAGTGCGCCTGTATGTGCAGGAGACAGTGGGCCTGTACGTGTAGGAGACAGTGGGCCTGTACGCGGCTGCTGGCAGAGGGCAAGGTGCAGGCGGCATCGGTGCAGCCCGACTTGGCAAGTAAGGATTACCTGGGCAGCGCGGGCTTCACGGGGTCAGCAAACGGATGAGAAAGCTTGGCTGCCGGCGTGGCACCTGCAGACAGTGCAGGCGGCGCTGCGGCTGGAGTGCAAGGCGGACCTCAGGAGGGTGCAGGCATGTGTCCGCGTGGTGTATTAGCCTTCGTAACCTGCGGGAGTCCGCCTGGCGGGGGCTGGTGGAACATGTGAAGCTGACGCTGTTTCTCAGCCGGAAGGAGGGCAAGAAACCCCGGGTAGTGAAGAGAAAACTGCCCTTACCCTGATGGAGGTTGACACATCTGCAGGAGCTCCTTGAGCACTAGGCAGGCTCCGGGGAGGCAGTGTGGAGACGGAGGGACACTTCCACTTGGACCCCGCTGAGTGATATGCCTGGCAATCACTGGATGCCGCCGGGGGAGGGGCCGGGTTCATCGGGTCTGGCACGGACTTGGCCAACGTCTGGGTGAGACTGGCACTGGGCAGCCTCGGGTGCCTCCCTCCGCAAGTGGGGCATATACGGCGCACAGCACCCGGAGCGGCACAGTGGTATGTGCTCGGGTCGTGGGGATGATGCTGGAGAGGGTGCGCCCCCACCGTTCGAGGACGCGGCTTTCCTCCGTGGTGCAGGCCTACCTCGGCACCACGCCGGCGCGAAACCATGCGATGCGCCGCTACTTTGAGTGGCTGAGCCCGGCAAAAGGGGGCTCGGGGATGTGTGTGGAGTAGACTTGAGCAGTGTGTAGACTCTGTGACGTGGCATACATATCGAGCGTGAAAAGGTGCGAAGGGTGCGGTGTGGATTCAATTAAGTCCAGAAGGCTTAGTAGTTCAGCGAGGCGGTCCACTGCCAAACAATGCTGGAAAGCAAGTCAGTGCTCGACGCCGCGTAGTCGAAGCCGGGAACGGGAAGTGCAAAGTTCAGGCCAGGATGAAAGCTGATAAGAGTGCTGCAATCCGTGCGTGCCCCAGTTTGCAGAGCGAGGAATAAACCAGCAACGCGTCCTCCAGCCTCCGGGTGAAAGGGAAACCCACCTTCTTTGATTTCATCCTCCACAGGTCCTGCAGTGGCATTTTGTTGGTGGGCAGAAAGTAGTTTCTTTCCTGGTCGCTGTAGGGCAGGAACTCGTAGCAGCCCGGCAGGTTGAGGACCAAGTACAGAGCGCAGATGGTGCCAACCACCGACCTGCGCGTTCCGGTGCATTGCCTTGCGCCTCTCATCCGCTCCGCCTCTCATCGGCTTGATCACCACGTTTCATCAGCATGGCGGCAAATGGTGACATTCAGTCAGCGTTGCAGCCTGCCAAAGACTCGGGAGCAAGGAGTGCGCCCAGAGTCCGCATCAAGCCGACGGCAGACATCTTATGTGCCTCTGGGTGCGCCTCGCCCCGTCCTGCCACTTCCTGACCTCCGTCCGCATGAAGCAGGATGGTCATATAAAAAACACACAAGCGAGCGTCTCGCCGGGTTTTTCGCCGTCCCATCCAGAGACCATGCGAGTCGACGTCCGCTTGGAAGTTGCGCGGCTCGCTGGAATCTGGAGCTGGCTGCGCCTCCGCCACACGCACCTGGGGGCATGGCCTGCGCCTCCGCCACACGCACCTGGGGGCATGGCCTGCGCCTCCGTCACACGCACCTGGGGGCATGGCCTGCGCCTCCGCCACACGCACCTGGGGGCATGGCCTGCGCCTCCGCCACACGCACCTGGGGGCATGGCGGTACTTTTTAATCTCCGAGAGCGCATTGAGGGAGTTGTTGGTCGCTAGCATCTTCTCCAGACGGCGCTTATCCCGCAGCTGGTTGTTCAGCTGGAGCGTCAAGTTGGTCAGCTGTGACTGCACCTCCGGTTCGAGCAGCCCGTCTTTCTTCATTGAATTCAAGGACTGGAGCAGCGGCCCCTCCCCGGTGCCCCCATCCGCGAGTGACTCGGTCGCCACCAAGAAGCAGCCCCCCCTCGCGCACTCCCCACAATCACCTGGGCCCCCCTTCTCGGAGGGCGGGGATAGTGATACGAACGAGAAGGTCAGGGCGTGCCCCCGGGGGTTATTGGGCCCAGCTCTTCGACTCCTAATCACCTTCAGACGCGGGGTAGGCGAGAGGCTACGGAAGTGACCACATTTCTACGGTGCCGGAGGGATCACACCCCCTGTTGGCTCAGGTCTTTAAACCACTCCAATCCGCTTTAATTTCCCGAGGCCAGGGATGGGGGCCTATGAGTGGGACTAGGTGGGTGGAACATGTGCCTTAGTATAGGGCTGTCGCACAGGGGGTGGAGGGTGGGGATGGGGCGAGCAGTGGGAAACTGGGAGATTGGGCGGATGTCACACATTGCAATACAACCGGCACCAACCAGCAGGCTCATTATTGAAGCCGTGCTCGATCCGTGCACTTCTACTCTTTATGCGACGATTAGTAGGGAAGTGGCAGATACAAACGGGTCATCCGGCTTTGCATTGCTGAATCCCGATTTGCTCAAGCCCAGGTGAGGAAACGTCAAATAAATCAGCGGCAATGCATGAGACCTCCAAGGGTCCCCCTACTTGTCCTGGGCGCCCCAGAAAAGTGCCAACCACCGCCGGCACGGATATCTGATGGGAAACGACTAAATACATGCGGGCACAAAAATGCTCTTCGCAAAGATCAAGGAAAAAACTGAGTGTTGATCTCACCGCCCTCTGCCTCTCCTTGCAGCAAAGGCAGACACGTCGGAAAGGTGCCGCGGGGCCGCATGGGACAGCCCAGTGGGAACCGCCACGTGTCAGTCCCCGTAGGATCCCATCACCCACTTCCAACTGGCGGCCGTCCCCGTTCACAACGAGGTGCCAATACCTCATATTCCGGTCCGTGAACATGACGCCCTGGGATTGTGTAACACCCTTGAGGCGCTGGGCGAAGAGAGCAAGTTTCGGACGCATCCGCGATGATCCTGAAGTGGCAGTGCCCGCCAGAAAGGTACCACCGGCACAGCCACATCACCCGCCTCCAACTAGCGGCCGGCATAGCACCGAGGATGCGACCTGACTGCAAGAGTGATGTCCCTCTGCGACCCAGGGCGTGCAGCACTGAGCAATGTCTCGTGTCTGCCTTCCTCTCCAGGGCTCGGGTGGCGGGGCAACGCGCGGGCGCTCTCACCTTGAGCCAGCCAGAGCTATTGTTTCGGTCAAACACCGCCACACTCGCCCGCCTCCTCATCGATATTTCATTGAGCTCAGCTCCCTGTTAAGCCGGCCTATGCTCAGAGCCTCAGATGACAGGGGGTGCAGGTGATGTTAAGATCTTGCGGCCTCTCAGATCGCAGCGGGCGTGAGTGCTGTCAGAGCTTGCAGCCTCTCTAGGGGCGAAAGATGCCAGCTTACGACCTGGCTGGGACCATCGCCAAATAGGAACAGCTTAGGAACCGAAACCACCACACAAATCTTTCGGACAGCTGTCAGCTGCGTGCGACGGTTCAGAATCCTTTTCTATCTGTCACTCTTTTCAAAGGCTCTGATCGCGATGGTCACGACGCTGACAGCTTCTCCTCCACCCGTAAACACGGAATCTATCACAGCCCTAGCCTATCACGCAACGCCACCTTGCGGTGCCAAAAAAAACACCCAAAAGCCAGGGCACCATCGCGACGCGTGACTGGAACTCCGGCCATACGCACGCGGTCGTGGGCGAGCGGCTGCGTGCTGAACGGTGAAGGGCAATGGAGGGAGCGTCGCACGATTCTGCATTCCATAGTTTCGGCGATTCGGCTAATACCCTGCGCGATGAAGTTCATGTTATCCCTGCACCCCACGCCCCGACTCCTCAGTCTCTCCTCGTCGCCTTGTCTGGCATATCTGGAGTGCTGCGCATATCTGAGGGATTCTGAGACAAACACCCGCCGGCTCGGTGTTCAACTGGCTTTACGATCTGTGCGCGTGGGCTTGCAGCCTGGCTTGCTAGGGCTTGAGAGCCAGTCCGCAGGCCCGCGCCTTCTGCACCAAGGGGCTGCTGCGGTGGAGATGTGCACCGTTCTGTCTCCATATACTATTCATTCTATTCTCGGAGTCATCAATATATAAACTCGTCAGCATCATTAATCTCTACGGTATATATCGCACTGAAAGAAATAAAAAGTACAGACAACCGCAGGATTACAGTATGACAGTGAATCCTTATTTAGTTAGTTCAACGGCATGCTATTATTAGAAATATGAATATGGGGTGCTGGAGTACTATTTTTTTAGAAGGTGCATCGACCTATCGGGAGGGTTTTTTATATATCCATGTATACAGTGGGAAATGTACGACATCCCTAAGTAACATAGGCTTTGCCACGTGTATATCGAGTTATGTGAAAAACCCTCCTGATAGATCAATCGGTCTCCTCAAAACTACCTACTCTAGTATAAAATTTACAAGGTTACTATGAATATATACGGTATTACGCTCGAGATTCTTGTGAGATGCCAATCGCGCGGCTCTGCTGTATTTATTGAAGATAGTAGCTTTTCTGAGCGGTAAAGATTAAAACGTTAAATTACCATGTGACATAGATCAGCATGTCATTCGTGATCGTCATAAATTAAATATGACGCAAAATGAAGATCGGCCGAGTATCTGTCATCTCGTAAAAAACAGTGTTCATTACACATGAATTGCGCCGTAAGATGCCGTATCCAGGATCGCGTGGCAGCTGTACTGGCCCTAAAACCCTAAAAAATATAGCGAGGCAGCAGCGCTCCGCGGGCTCTCACCTTAGCATTTGTTCGCACTCTTCAACGCTCAGCCCCATCTGCCCCGCAGCTGTCGCCAGCAACTGGGGGTTTATATGAGTGCTGAGGGTCCCCGCCACCTTTGCAACACCGTTGGGCTGCACGACCTTCGCCAGGACTATGGGCAGAATCATCTCCGAGATGGTGTCATGTGACACCTGGCACCGTCCCTCCCGCCGAGATGAGTGATCCAGAGGCAAGCCCACGAGATTCAGAGGACGGCCATTCTCCGAAGAGTCTCTATCCGGATCTCCGGCGAGGAGGATCGGCACACAGTGCTCGGGGAATTGTGCGTCCCTGACGCTCGCCGAATTCGTAGGGTTTGGAACGTGTACCCGACATGCAACACCCATCTCATGTACATTGCTTCCACCTGGTAGCGGCATGGAGAAGCAAAGATTCCCAATCGAAACGCTTGCTCCTTCGTTCCCGCATTGCCAGAGACAAGTCCAGCGGCGAGAGCGAGGTCGGCGGCAAATGATGCACACAGGACTTTGGCTCCGTGCGATCGCTTCTGCGCGGACCCACTTCACCTCCTAGATTCACCCGCGCATTTGACCGAAGCTCGCGCGAAGGTGTGCGTGGCGCTGCATTTGCGCAACCGTGTCGACGTGGACTGCGGACTGAACCGACGTCCACCGGCATTCACGGCCCCCCGGAGTGGTCCGTCGTGAAAGCCTCTCGCCCCCGCGTCTTCGGAGCGCACGCATGATGACAGCGATCCACGTCCCCGCTCGTGCGGGTGAGATTCGCTGGTTTCTGGGGCTTCTCTAAAGTATGCATTAAATCGACAGGGCCGACCTCCTGCATGGTCCGTGAGTTGGCTGCGGCGTAGTGCCCCCTGCGAACGGCCCAGCCCATCCCGAGGTCAACCTTCTCAATCAATCTTCCCGTTTCATTGCCACGTATAAGCTCAGCTTCGCTCAATCGGTCCTTCTCAGCCAGATCGGCCAGCATGTATTCAGTCACCAGTCAACGGTGCTGCAGCGCTTACAAGGGCCGCGGCTGCGGATCTAATACACCCTGCTGCTGCCAGGCGCGCGCTGTTTCCACCAGGCGTCAGGCGGCGGGCCAGAGGGGGCGGACCTGTTCTGATCAGGATCCATGTAGGGCTCCCCGGACCCCATGAGGGGGGTAAGCTGGTTTCCCGTGGAGTACACGGGTAGAAAGACGTTGTCGTCGTATGTGTCTGGATCATCAATCTGCTCACACCCCGCGGCAGGGCAGCGGCGCTTCAGTGCACGTAGAGGTAAGCACCCAGACGCACGCCTGCCAGCAGTGGGTGTTCCCGGTGGAAGCGCCACAAATAACCTCGCAGGCGAGGTCTCCTCGAACGCACTGCCAGGCGCGGATCTCCTCCGGCGATGATTCAGGGTTGGGTGGCGGCGCCATTCACGCCACACACATCTCGCGCGGAATCTGCAGACAGAGCGATCTGCCCTTGCCAGCCTGCCCCTGTCACACGCCCGCTCGCACGGATGACTGAGGGCTAGCATGTCTGTTCCCAAGAGCTCGGCCACGCTTCAAGCCGGTTTGCACGCGGAGTCCGGGACGAGTTGCCGGTGCGCGCCACGCCACAAGGCCCCGTGCAGGATGACACATGCACCGGACCGGCTGTGCTGTGTGACACAGAGATGGCGGCCAGCACCTGATCCCCGTCGTCATCGTGCTTGGGATCGTAGTCCACGACATTGAAGGAGCAGGGCACGTGGTACTTGTTGAGGATGTGCTCAAGCGCGTCGCCCGCTATGTCCTGCCTCAGGGCACGCCTCCCAGTGCCTATCTCAGTGCCTACACAACGCAAGCTGGGTAGCACGACGTCGCGCGGATCTTGCGATGCGCAGACGCACCTAACACCGTCCCAGCACTCGGAGGGTTCCCCTCTAGAGGGGCGCCTCGCAGAAACCCGCCGTGTGCATCCGCGGACAGTGATGCACCGGGCGGTCATGGTGGACCGCTCGTGGTCGATAGATGGCTCAACCCTGAATCCGGGAGGCCCCCTCGGACGCATCGCTGACTTGTCACGAGTGATGTTCTCACGATGCCCGAGTCACATTCAAATTTGATCGCGGCGACCTGATTGGTCAACACGCTTTGATCTGCGCCATTTTGCGACCCGCCTTTGATGCCATTACCTTGAAAGATTCTTCTCATGGAGAACGCAGATCAGAGAGTGTCGCAAATTTCGATTGTCAAGAAACCATGACGTGAAAAAGTGAGCCGAGCACGAAGCATTGGCACAATTTGTCATTAATTGTTTCAGCTTTTGCGGAGCTCTGAGCATTGTGCGTCGGAATGGGCGCTACGCCCCCCGTTACGCCCCCCGCTTCTTTCACAATTAAGACCGCAAAGGGTTGATTACGGTTACTGCGGGAACATGTCCCCCCTAGCTTGCTGCATTGATTATGGGTCTCAGAACAAGGAAAAGAATCAGCCGACAAGCTCTTTGATTTGACCAAGAACTCAGGCCTGAGTGTCTTAAGTTCTGAAACCTTCATTTACAAGCCAGGACCAAACACACAGGAATGGCAGCTCTGTCACAGATGAGAAATGCACCTTGAGCTGAGCCCTTAGATGAAGGGTGATGACACTCACTCGAGGGGCTGTGATGAGATGCATTCTGTTAGATCCACAACTTGGCTAAGTTGTGGAAGTGAGGCCTCACAGCAGACCACGTTGCTGAGGGGATGAGCAATGACACATTCCTACCCACTGGTTGATGGATGGAAGCCTTTTAGGATTCTTCCTAGATCCTGCAGCAGCAGGATTGGCTAGCCACCATTTCTGGGAACTAGAAATGATAGGACCAAGGAATTTGCAGCTCACTCTTTGATGAGCCGCAAACTGTACCTGTTTCTTGCTACACTAGTGGAGGCAGAAAAGTAAATATTTCAACCTGACTAGTGCACTAGAGTTGTTCACCCACGCGCCCACAACCTGGGAGAAGGGAAGGGGGGAGGGGTACCCGGGATTCTGGGGCCAGTCAACCCCTTCGCTTAGGGGCTGTTCTGGTCACACCCAGACGCCTTTACCTGCCAAAGTCTGATAGACCACGACCTAAGGAACTAGGACACAACTAGCGGACCTGAGGAGTAACATTTGGAATAAATCTTTTTTTACACAGTGACTGTGTTTGGTGTTAACTTGTGTACCTTGCAATCAGTGACATTACTGTAACCGTCACACGGCATCCCTGTTTCAGGGCGTTGTAACTGGTTGTCGCGTGCACAGGATTCGCATAATTCGGCACGGTTGATGGTCAATGTAAGTTCGATTCAGATGCTCCCTCTCGAGCGCTCAAGCATGATATTTCATCCCCTCGACCAATGTTACTATCAGCAAAAGTAAATCATAGGAATCCGGTCTGCCGTGTGCCAGCATGGCGGACAGCGCGAAATCATTCACCATTCATCATTAATTCAGGCTGTGTCACATGGTGGCATTGTGACACCGACTCCGCACCAAACCGAGCTCCAGTCCTGCATACTTGTTTACGTGTCCGGGCAAGCACTCTGCGGGCCCGAGCAATCCAGTGCCGGTGGCCAGAGCTGCTGAAGCGCTGCATGAGCCCTTCTCCCGCCCCTCTCCAGTGCTTACACCCTAATGGAGGCCTTTTCCCCCATGTTTGTCAGCATCCTTGCTGGCACTGCGAGAGCTGACTCAAGCTTCAATCTTGGATGCGCGTCGCCAGCCTCGCCCTCGCTCTCTCCACACGTGCCGAGGCGGCTCAAGGCAAGCAGATGCTTGTTGCTCAAGGGAGGGGTTGGTGGGCCATTGGGGGCAGCAGGGTCATGGGGGCATGAGGCGCCTCACCACCAGCGCTTCCTGGTTGCGAACCTCCAGCCAGCGTCCGTTCACTCCGAACAGCTTCTCGAGGAGGTCATCGTCCACGTCGCCCCGCGGGGTGAATATTATCTCGGCCGGTTTGGAAAAAATATTCTCGGCCGGTTTGGAGAAAGATGACGGCCGGAGTGTAGGTACATGTTTAGGTACCTTTGGAGGTACATTTGGAGGTACATTTGGAGTCGCATCTGACGAGGGCTCCAAATCGAAGCGGACGAGGGCGAGGTCCATTTCCGTCTGAGTAGCCACCTCGAGGCACACCGCTCTCTGCGAGACCCAACCCCCAACCACCTATGGTCTGCTCGGCGGCCCAGTCAGGCAGCACGTTGGCTGAAAGACAAAGGGAAGGTGAAACGAAAGGGACGGGGGATACGCGGAGCACGAGACAGGCTGAGAGGGCTGACACACACAAGGCAGGCGAAGAGGGCTGACACACACGAGACAGGCTGAGAGCGCTGACACACACACGAGACAGGCTGAGAGCGCTGACACAAAACGAGACAGGCTGAGGGCTGGACACACGAGACAAGCGGAGAGGGCAGACACACACAAGACAGGCGGAGAGGGCAGACACACACAGCATGACACGAGCAAGGCTGGGCGCGCACCTCCGTGGCGACCTGCAGATCCATCGTCAAGAGGGAGTTCTGTGCTTTTAACTGCTCTAGCTGGCGCAGGATCTCCTGGCGCCCGCCGTCACCAAAGCCTGATGTCAGCGCCTCATGCGCATCCTGCAGGTTTCTGCTCGCCATTTGCATCTGCAGCAGCTGCGCCCTGTTCTGGGCGCACTTCTCACTCTCCTCCTCTGTTGCTTCCTCCTCGAGCTCCTGCCCCCAAGCCACCTCCCCGATCCATCAAGGGACGCGGGCACCCCTCAGACACCAACGAAGGGCCGTCCATGGCCCCTGGGTGGGCGGAAATCCACAATGGGAGCGAGTGACGTCTCCAGCAACTCGCTACCAGGAGATCCACTCAGCTCTCACTCAACAGGGCTCCGCTTGCTGGAAATCGGAGCGCCACTTTGAACAAAGTCCGCAGCCAGGAGTGCCCTGCAGCCCGGCGGCCGTGTGAATGTGGTGTTCTCGCCCCTCATTGGTCCCCGGGTCAGCCACATCCACTTTCCCGCATTGGCCGCCCTCCGGCGGCTGAGCCTCTGCACTGTCACCATTGGAGCGCAGTCGACACCGCGGCCGAGCGCGTGAAGGGAGGTACCCGGAGGGCCGCCTTGGTCTGCATGATGAGGGCCTCGTTGTCCAGCTGCAGCATCTCGATGCTCTGCACCACCTCGTCGAGCGAGGCGCCCCCACTCGCCCACGCCTCGCGAGGCGCCCGTGGAGCCTCCATCTCCGCCTCCATGTCACTGCCTCTCGCCGTCTCCACATCCCCCACCAGCTCAGCCTGAGCCAGCAGCTGCTGCTGCTCTCTGAGTAGCTGCTCTTGCTCCGCAATCAGTCGCTGCTTCTCCGCCTCCTGCAGTGTGGATCCCTGAGCCGGCTCCTCCGCCCCTCACCGCCGATCAGAGCTTCGGCCGAGTCCGCAACCCGGCCCCCAGGAGCCCCGCGCGCCCCCCCCTGCGGAGGGGGGAGGTGCTCCTCCCGGCATCCGGTCCACACCACCACCCTAGCTGTCAACCCAGCGTTCCCTCTCCGCTTGAACTTGAAGTGCTTCCGAGAGTGCTGCGCGCGACGTCACCGGCTCTGGGCTGGGGAGATGGGGAAATTGAAAGGGGCGGCAGGCACCCTGATGGCGTCCAGCAACTCTTTGGCAAGCGCTGCATTCTCCAACTTCAAGAGTTCCATCTGGCACATCGCGTCGTTGAGATTGGCATCCGCCGAATCGCCTTGCAGCCGCATGGCCGCTACTGCACGCTCGTTCTCCTCCCGCGCTGCCTGCAGCTGCTGCACTTGCGCCATCGCTGCGGCCTTCTCCGCTTCGGACGCCTCCACCTTCTGCGCCCGCATACCTCACATCACCACGCGACGCATGGGCAGGCCCCTCCCCGCTGCACCGCCAGAATGAAGCACCACAATCAACCACATATCGAAGGCCCACCC